>CCBP010000464.1:1073-17508 GCA_000765035.1 Trametes cinnabarina
CACCCGGGCCTGGAGCTCCGGGTCCGAAAGTCCTTTCACCCCAACGCAGGGGGCGATCTTGAGGCGCTGGCACTCGACGCATGTCGAGTTCCGCTTGCCCGGGCGGAAGGCGCAGCGCACGCCCTTCTCGCGGCACTGCTCGCAGCCGCATCTGTATGTCGTCAGTTCCGCACTCTGTACTTCGACTACTCCGGCACTCACCGGGGAACAAGGAGCCCCGGCTCCTGTTCGACCTCCTCACCGGAGTCCGACTCGTCGTCGGACTCCGGGGCCTTCCGCTTCTTGGCCTTCGCCTTCTCCTCCTCCCTCTTCCTTGCCTCCTCCTCCGCCTGTCTCCGAGCTACGCGCTCGTCCTCCGCGACCTTCTTCTTCAACTGCTCGAGCTGCTGCTCGAGTTGCTTGACGGCGTCGGCGGTGGACATGTTGGGGTAGTGACGGGGTTACGGGGTTGTACGGTGGTGGGATGGGGGCAGAAGCAAAATCTGGCCAAGTCCAACTCCTGCTGCCTATATACTAAAATTTCGGACCTGCCCCTGAAGTCCCGTTTCTCCGCTAATCCCGTTCCTAGGATCCTTTGATTTTCCTTGTCTATGTCTTACTTTACCTCCGATGGCCCCTCAAGGGTTCGGGGCCCTTAGAGGGGGGAGGCCACTGTTACATCCCGTGCTGCAACCCCCGAGGTCCCGATCCCCGGAGTTACAACTCCGGGGTCTCCCGTACGTCCGGGTTACTCCGTTAGCCCCCGTACTCCCGATACTTCCGGACTTCCTCATTTTCCAATTCGTTACCCCAGGTCTTTAGATTTGCGCCATTGCCTCATGTTCCCTCCTATTGTCTCTGCACTTACCTTTCGGACTCCGTCCTCCGCCTTCCTATTCCGTTTCACTCTATTGTCAACTTTAACAATAAGCCTACAACGTATTTATACTGGGCTTGGGATGTACTAGATACTCAGTTCGGATATCTCGTATTCCAGCTCATAACTCCGTCTCCTCCGTCCCTTGTCCGATCCAACTCCGTACGTCCGGACGCAACTCCGGCTACAACTCCGTCCCCTTGTCTCGTCTCTGTTCTAGTCCCATCCTCTGCTCCGAAGACCTGAGTCCCGTCTCCGTACCCCCATCATCCTCTTCTCCGAAGATCTAGTTCGTCTTGTCTGAAATAGAGGACAGTAGTCGTGTACCCGTGCGTTGCTAATAGCTTCGCGAAAGTCCTCACAGGTGTACCCCCGGACTCCGGACTTAACCCGGTCCGTACTCCAACATCTCCGTCTCCCTTCTCCGCAACTCCGGAACTCTGGGTACGCACAGTCGTAACATGCTGACTAGTTTTTTGACTCCTCCTCGGCTCCGGACTCTGGCTGGACGTCCGAGGGAGTTTCCGAATTTTTGGAGGTCTGAGCAGCGCACCCCTTTGCTGGGGTGCTGGTCTTCTTTGGGCAAACTGCGGACACATGTCCGGAGCCCCCGCAGAAGAGGCAAAGGTTGTTGGTGAAGTGGCGCTGATGTTCCTCCTACGTAAGCTTGCCGTCCTTGCCCAGCTTGTCAGCATAAGGCTTGGTGGCTTGCTTCCACGGGGTTTGTGGAGTTCTGGATGATGCCCGAGGAGTTGCCGACGACAAGGTGGATGGGGTGCTGAGGACTGACTGGGCCAAGAGGACGAGGATGACTTGGATTCTGAGGTGGACTTTCCAGAGGTTCCGGAAGATGACTTAGAATCTCCAGAGGACTCCCAGGCTTGCCCCGCCTTGCATTCCCAGTACCTATGGTCTAGGAATTGCGCCAGGTTACGGAGCTCCTCTAGGGAGTCCGGCTTCCCAACCTCAGAAATCCGGTCCTTCAGGCGAGCGAGGAGACCCTTGTAGAATTGATAATGGAGAGCGGTGCGTCCCCAGTGGACTTGCATAGTGAGGCGGTTGAACTGCGTAATGTACTTGGAAATCCGCTGGTTGTCCACCATCCGGAGGTTCTCGAGGTTGTGTTCGGCTTGGCCTGTAATGTTGTAGGGGCCAAAGTTGACCCGGAGTTCCTCCTGGAACACCACATAGGAGTACAGGAACTCCGGCAGATTACCCGAGTCGCACTCCAGGAGGTACGGTTCGAACCAGGCGAGGGCCATTCCCTTGAGGTAGGAAATAGCGTAAGTGACCTTCTTCTTGTTGGTGTCAAAGGTCCTAGGGCGAGCCTTGAAAACCAGTTCCACCTGCATGAAGAAAGAATGGAGTTTTGAGGGATCCGACCCATCGAACTGGTCGGGCTCCCTGACATTGTGGCGTTCAGACAAAGAGGACGAAGTTCCTGACGACACAGCGGAAGTGGCCTGGGTAAGCCGGAGTGTCTGGGCGAGCAACAGCATGGCCTGTGCCAGATCCCATTGAGGGTCGGAAGTAGGTGCGTGAGTGGGGTCCAGGAGGTGCGGTGGAAGATCTCAGGTTTCCAGGATTGGCGCGGCGGGCTGGCAGCTCTGCCGAGACGGGGTGACAAAGGGATTGTTTGAGGATGTCCGCGGGTTCTCAGAGGGATCAGGAGGAGGGTTGACTGAGGTGGGCTGGGGGAAACCGAGAAGTGGAGCTCCGGGAAGGCGGGACGGACCCACCTCCGGAGTTCTGGTGTTCGACTCAGGTAAGGGAGACTGGGTGGAGACGTCCAGGAGAGGCTGAGAACCCGCAGGACGAGTAGGAGTAGTTGGGTCCACAATGGGAACTCGGATGCGACACGTGGAGAATCTGGGCCAAACACCTTCGGGTTCAGATGACATGATGAGACCCTCAGTGTGAGTTTGGATTCACTGTTAGGACGCGTGCCACCGGAGGGCAAGAGGGAGCGTGCGAAGGTCCGAAGGGATTCTGAGGGAGGTTCCGGAGAATCCAGGGGCACGAAGCATAATACCTGTCGGAGTTCCAGAGAAGTTCCGGGGAAATCCCATCAGACTTTCAAGGGGAAGAGCCCTCCAAGTCCTTCGAGGCACGGGACGTGACAGTGTTCCAAGTGATCACCCCAAAGCGCACAACTGCAGACACAAGAGGAGGCAGTGGCTGGACCCACGGTTGCACGGGGAGCGGGGGCGTAGTGATGGTGAGTGCAGGGGGGCAGGACCACTGCCTTGGTACTGCTTCAGGGGGCGATTGTCAAGGGTGCGATTGTAGCATCCATGTTCCGGAACGCGTGAGTGTGCATACGGAGGGGTGCTGGGGCCTAGTGTTGCCGCAAGGCGAGTTGAGTCGAGCCAAGGTGAGAAACTCAATGAAACTCAGAAAATTGAGTTGCACCGAGTCGAGGCGCCAAGTGCCTTGGTGAGTTGGACACTCTTGCCTATTGCGGAAGCTCAAGAGCCTCGCTCTCTCTTGCCCTCTCTTTACATGAGGCTCTAGGTTCTTGATAGCCCATTCCTAGTGCATACTGTAGTATTTTAGTCCTCCGAACATGCATGAGTCAACAAGAGACTTCTGTAGAAGGAGAAACCTATGGCATTGACCGTACACAATCTGCTGCTCTCCCTGGGCTCTGTACATACTCCTTTGATGGCGCTCACATCATCTCGCTGAGGTAAGCCCTCCAGGAATTGGTTAGTCAATGGGCGGGTTGTATTTTGCTGATGTAATTCACTGGGCAACCCGCGAGGCGACTCGGCGACTCACCTCCACTCACCTCGAAAGCGCAAGTTGGGACGACTCGGACCCGAGTCGAGCCGAGTTCCGAGTTCAACTCGACTTGACGGCAACACTAGGCTGGGCAATCGCGGGCGGCGAGACGGGCCGGGTAACTCTAATAATAAGCGCTCTTCGAGTGTTCGGTTACGAGACTACAAGCACACTCTGGCAGCCAATCACGGTCATTGTATCCTGTCATCCACTAATCGCACTCCACACAAGGTGCATTGCAATATAGAAGGACCATAATACCCATACAGGAAACAATAGCCAAGTATCTGTTCATCCACGATATATGAGGGCGGTGGAAGTTCATACACATCGCCACTGACGCCCGGGTGGTCTTGACACGCCATGCGGATATATGGGACTCCAATCTGCGGCATATGCATGGCCACGAAGAGAGCATGAAACCAGTTCTGCGATGCCAAGGAGTGAGTGATAGAACCTATGAATAAGAGACTCAAGGCTGGCTTACCCATCCAAGGACGGACCTGTTCTCACGCTCCTCCACGTTGACCAAGCTGGTGAACGTTTGAGCCGCTCTCTGCCTTTGGGCACTGGAAGTAGGGTAGGGATCCGCCTAGCGAAGACTGTGACCTTCACTGCTTCAGAGTTGCACCCCACAAAATGCATGACAACCTTGTTATATGTGTCATGCCGGTCCGCAGGAACCACAAATCCTTGCACGGGCGGCACGGCACTGGCAGACGACGCGTTTAAGTCAACGACAGTGGTACCGTAGAATCTTGCAATCTCTGCCACGAGGTATTCCGGAAACCATGATGTGCTCGAGCCTACAGCAGTGGTTGAGTGATCCGTAAATTGAGACAATTTACAGTAAACTCGCCTGTGTCGAGCAAGAATTTATGAATGTCTCACTTCAGCAGTTGCGTGGATGTCAATCTTGTAGTGCTCGTCATACATTGTCCTCCCAGGGCAGTCCGGGTTGGGGATGACCCTAAAGAATTCCATTGCGGTCATTGGACCAGCCAAAGTCCTCTAGACGTCGGGATAACCGGTATGTCTGCACTCCATAATGGTGCTTTCAGACAGGGCCATTTGTTGAACGCCCAGAATCTAGTAATTCGGCATGTACAGTTGTTGGTCAATCATCAGGGCAGGACTCGGGCCTTGAAGTTGTATGAGACCGAAGACTTACGATTCAAACAATTCATCAGGAAAAACCTCCCAAGCAAATGAGTGCTAATGATCACTAAACAGTGACAATTACCAGGAATAGGAAGATAGTGCTATTTAGATAAGTCCCTTGCTAAATTAGAAGCATATTTTCTTTGATTAGATGAACTTCAGTCCTGTTTGTCTGCACAGATGGCTGACTATACCTACATATCTCACATCTGCCTAACAGCTCTTTCATGAATCAATGCATAAATGCATCTTTGGCAGATGTGTCAGTGTGTAATACTGCTCTGAGAGAAATTAGATGAGTCCCTGCTAATTCAGTGCTCATTAGCTTGGGAGGTTTTTCCCGATGTTGTTGAACTGCACGAGACACAACGGGCACCGTGTGGAGCGCAAAATACATGACCATACCAGTCAGGCCCTGCAGCGGGCGGTGGTCAGAATAGTAATGCAACTCGTTGACGTAGTACGACTGACCGAAGAGGAAGGCCTGGCAATATGGCGCTGAATAGCGATTGGGAAGGACTAAACAGTTGTCAGTTGAGTCTCAATCCGTCGCCATCGGGCACATACCTCTATGAGGGCCCCGGGAATGCCAGCCTGGTAGCTACGATGAGTATGATGTCAGTCGCACGAAGGACGCTGGCACCTATCAGTGAATGATACTGAACCTATTCAAGTCCAATCCGATGATACCATCCACATCGTTTCTCTCAAGGCCCTCATCCACTGCAATTGTGAGCCCCATCTTTAAAGACAACCTCGAGTCCGAAAGCCAGCAATGATGATCCCAGCCGTAACATCCTATCCGAAGCTTCAACGAGAGTTTGGTGGTTTTGCCATCCTCGGTTTTTGTTTGGGCTGGTATGATCACTGTTCAAAATGCATCAACGAGCGAGCAACAAGTGTATGCCAGGATCACAGCAGATCGAAGTATGCTTACACAGCGTACAACCTTCCATGTATCTCATTTCATAGGCAGAGGCCCTCATCGCTTCGTCAAGCGCACTGATGCCCCGGGTGATAGTTGTTGGGTGTGTTGGGTATTCGTATGACCATTCGTCTGGGCGAGGGCTGCAACTCCTGTCTGGGTTCAAAGCACAATAACCTGCACTTCATACCCACCTGTAGAGATTGTCAATATGATTCAAGTTGCGGAATGATGGCGATGTGATGCTTACGTTGCGCTCGACCCTGTATCCAAGTGGAACTTGAAGGTTGATAACTGTTCAACAGTGGACAGAGGTTGCTGTATTTCCTATCGCCACCGTGGCAAGTGAGTAGAGAACCACAGCTCGCCGCTACGGAGGATTCTCACCATACGAACGCAGTATCCCATGCCTATATATAAGATCATCTTTATGAGCTACCATAGCAAAACGCACAAGCTCAGTTACGCACTGCAATAACACAAAGACCCGGCGGGCAGATGCGACACGGAGCTCAAGGGCACAAACTGCCCTGCTACATAACGCTTGTCTCTTGCCGGACTACGAATGTAACCGCGTTGCTCGAGGGCATGAGCACTGTAAGGCAGAGTGCCTTTCGTTTCCTGTCAACGACCAGCAAGTCAATCATATCGAGTCAGACTACTATGATAGTTGCAAGCATACAGGAGAGAGCTCCTGAGTCCCATAGGCAGGGCTGGATGACGGCGTCAGCAAATGCATCGATGACGCTGAAGAAGACGGTACATCTGAGTCTATCTCCGCGCCAGAGTAATGAGAGCCAGAGTCGTCTGCCAGTGCTGAGTGGTTGGGGAGAATGACATGGTGCGAGAGATCTGCGATGGCCTGAAAAGGTCCATAAGCGGTCAGTGACTCAATACATACCATCAGTGCTAGGACGGCCAAGGATGGACCCGCTCGATTGCACTCGCCGGCGGGGGTGGATCAAGCACGAAAACGACCGAAGAGTTCGAAGGAATCACATCGGCTCCATTGTTGTCGTTGGAAGCCTGGGGTGGTGGGGGCATCCACCACAGGGATTTGGCTGGAGGGCTGGGGCGGGGGCAAGGTTTGTGAGGCCTGCAACAACAAGTCTTGCTTTTATTGGAGTTCATCGACATTTGCTCCTGCATGTGAATTTGGGTCGAGAGAGCAGTTTCTCCCAGAAGAGTTGAGATAGGACGATATGAGCCGTGAGGAGCATGTGGTATCAATCCATTTTTCTTGCGCGCACACAATACGGGATGCTATCGCTTTATCCGATGATGGTGGCAAGTGTATTGGGGATGGAAAAGAACCTGTCTCCTTCTGCAGAATCGATCAATCTGGACCACAATCAGCAAAAATGCACGCAGTACGTGTCCCGTGAACATCACCGAGGACATTCCCACATGTTCCTACCCGTAACATACTGAATACATAGCTGAAACCTGAAAAAATGTACACTGTATGTATTGTTTGTGACCCTTAATGGAACATGTGGCAAGCATACAATAACTTCATTTATATGTTTACGGGATGTCTTACGCCGGTTCATAGGCAAAGCATGAATTATGATGTCATGATGGTATTGAAAATGTCGGCAGTGCAAACATCCAGACAACATGATTAATTTCAGTACTATGTACTGTTAAATAACATCTGTCAATCATGTAAGCAACATGGTGCTCGTTGTGTCGGGGAACATACATTATGTATGCATCATCCTGCGATTCCATGTTCTGTCAGGTATCATTGCTAGAACCATGCATTATCTCTATTTCATGATATTAATGAGTTCTTTGAGAGAACCGGGAAGATTTCATAGCACATGTTCTTGGTATGTGGCCCCTGCAGAAATGCAATGAGCATATTCCTTACATTCACAGTATCCACCAGCATGTAAGCAACCGATAATCTATGAGCACATACAATCGACATTGTCTCAGGTTTCAACTATGTATTCAGCATGTTACGGGTAAGAACATGTGTAAATGCCCTCAAATTCACATATTTCTACCCGTAACATGTTGAATACATAGTTGCAGCCTGAGAATATTCTGATCTCATGTTATGCGTGAGGACATCCTAAAAATATGTGCTGCTCATACAAAGTGTTTTTTTTGATGGTTGTGCAATGTTCCATGTAGATACATCACTAATTCATGCTTGATGAAAATAGTATGCTTTACATCATAGCCGCGCTGCAAACACTCTGAAGACATTGATTATGTCACCACTATGTTGTGACAAATATCATGCATTGTTCATGTCAGCCACATGGCATATGTTGTCTCTCACGACATTGATAATTCAAGCATCATGTTACAATCCCATTGTCTGAGTATAAACATGAGCTGAAAATGATTTATGTATTGTCCGATGATACGCACAATATCAGGAAGAAAGACATCGAGCTTTTATCATGTATGTTATCTGCATGTCTTATAGCTTAGCATTTAGAAAACATGTTGTTGGCATTATAGATGCTTCCTGACATGTCAGCAGTATGTATGCAATTTGTACATATGTTCAACATTTTTTCAGATTCCAGTCATGTATTCAACATGTTACGGGTACAAACATGCGAAAATGTCCTCGGTGCATACTTATCGTGTGAGGAATCTCACGAAGCTAAGCACAGAAGTCATGTAGAATGACACCAATATGGCGACAATGTGCTTCCGGGGCGCGAGGACAATAGACTCGGTGTGCACCCGATGACTAGAAGAACTGACATGAGCTTCATGGCGCGTTGGCGTACCTGGGCAAGTTTGTGACTTCTCCCGAGGAGGAGACGTTCCGGCTGACGTCAAGGCGACGTGAAGTGTGTTGGATACAGAGAAGGAACACACGATTGGCCGTGTAACTGCAAGCAAGATTACGAACATCGGGCAGTATTCCGAACGACAGATCTGAGAAAAAGCACTTCATGGAGTGGGCATAGGAGTATCGCTCGTGCGGTACGACAACTAAATAACATTTGACATCGGATGGGCTGGGGCCATGCCCGAGAGCGCTGTGATACATTGAGGTCATTCAGACCGCGTTTCCACGTAACTTAGAGATACAACGCACTACGAGCAATTACTATAGATCCCGCGGTCTGCCCAAGTCTTCTGGACCGAAGCTATCCGGGAGCAGCTCTCCGATGCTGGTTTCTTTGACGCCGCCGTCAAGTTGACCTCCCGCTAAACGTTTCTCATAATCGGCAGGAACAAGAAGTATAGGCATGCTCTGCGCACAGAACTCGCGAATGACTTGACGACACATTCCGCAGGGCGATATGGCGGATGCAACGTCTCTATCGCTGGTGTAAGCGGCATTCAGACCTGCCAGTCACATCGAGACTACTCACGTGACTACAGCGAGAGCAGTGAAAGAGCGGATGCCTTCACTCTAAGAGGGAACATATTTGAACAGGAACATCAGTATCTTCCCCGTAGCCTAGTCTGTGATGAAGCCAACATACGACCGCTTTGACGAGTGCTGTCCTTTCCGCGCAAATGGTGCCACCTAGAAGAACGACACAGTGCGTTAGAAGCTTCGACATGCCGGCGACGAAGAAGCTTACCGTAGGAGGCATTTTCGATGTTTGCGCCTTTGACTACATCTCCTGTGGTGGTAAGCAGCGCAGCGCCCACGCGAAATTTGGAGTATCTGCAGTATGCGAACTCCTTCGCTGCGTTGCGGCAACAACAGCGGCGTATATACAATTGCATTGAGTGTGCGAGCTGCGTTGTGGTCTGATGGCATACCTTGTATCGCGGCCTTGATGACCCTTTCACGCTCATCAGGTTGTACGGTCCAGGTTGACGCGGACATGATGGCGACACGTATAAAGGTAGAGCTCGGGAAAAGCAAGCTTAGTTCAAGTTGGATATCAGGTCTTAAGATAAGCATGTCCAAGAAAGGCAAGTTACGTTGAACGAGCTCTCTGTTGATCGTAGTGCTCTGCCCAGCTATATACAAATTGAGTGCAATATAATTAATGCAACATGGTGGCTGCGTGTCGAGAAAGATGTGCAAAGATCTGTAAACATTCTAGCGACCAAGAGCTTGTCGCAGCGAAGGTCAGTGCCCAAGTACGATCATGACAACGGTTAGTACATAACCATAACCCGGGCATTGAATATTGGTTGCCGGCTAAGCCCGGAAGAAGCCGAGGCGTGCGGAATTTGGCGGTCGGATGAGCTCGTCACCGTCTCGTCCAACGTGCTCCTCATTCTCAACAGCGACCACGACCCCCTCGCTCTCTTTCTCTTCGCGCCCGTTCTCGACATGGTGCGCCGCATATCTCTCCGTTTGGCGCAGGCCGTCCGTCCTCGCCGTCTCCTCCAGTCGAACCCGCGTCTGCGCCAGCAACAGCGCTTCGCGTCGTCGACTCCGAGCACGGAGGAGATGCAGAAAAAGGCTCAGGATGCCCTTGCGTCCGTACAGAAGGGTTTGGGTCAGGCGTTTGAGGCGGGCAAGAAACTCCTTGGCCCCGTAGGAGAGAAGGCTGGGAACCTGCTCGGAGGTACGTGTCTTTTGTCTTGTTCATGTGTCTCGACGCACTTGCTGCCGACTCTGCATAGAATGAGTATTGATGATGTTTGGCATATTGTAGCCTACCGCGAGCCTCTAAAGTACAACTTCGCTGTTTTTCGTGAAGTCTTGAAGCAGGTCTACGTCGCGGAGCGTCTTCAGCCCCCTCCGCTTTCCGCCTTCGCCTCCGTCTACTCGACCCTTTGGGCGCGCGCCCGCAACCCACAGTACTGGCGTGAGCTCGTACGGTCGGGCGACCTCACCAAGGTCGGCATTTACGCGCTTGAGGCGTACGGCATTTTCAAGGTACGTGGTCAAGTCGCTATCGCAATCCCTGTACGTCTCATAAACGATTTGCAGATTGGTGAGATCATCGGACGTAGAAGCCTCGTTGGCTACAACATCCAATAGAGTGGTGTTTTCTCTGGCGCTGTAAATTCATCGTAATTTGCATGTCTGCGTGCGCTTACCTTTGTTACCTCATAATGGACGGTTGGAGCGCTGCCATGACACGCTGGTTGCGGATATCCGCGGAGAGCGCCTTGCGACGTGATGGGTGGTGTCTGGTCCATCTCGATCTGCACTCGACGGGCCCTCGCCGAAGGTCATCATCACGGTTCTAGGCCTGCTCAATGAGTACTACCGCTGCGGTATATGTGCAGTTCCGGATCTCCTTCGAAACCATGCGTGGGAGCTACCGTGGCTTGCTTCAGCAATTGTGCTGCGGCAAGATGCGCCACTTATATAGCGGCGCATGAAGTTATACCATCGGCACTTGACCTTCATCTTTCTACATCATCTCCCCGTCCTCACACGCAGCTAGTCGCGCGAATATGACTGCACTGCAATTGCAAAGGCCGCAAATGATCACCGACTTGGAGCGGGTGCTCCAAAATGAGCTGCTGTCCTTGCGGTGAGTGGTTAGCTGTAATCGGCCTAAGAGTCGTCCTATTGACTTCGCCTTTCACAGCCCTCAGTTGGTAGGTCGTCTTCTCTATCCCAGAGGCGTGCCGTAGCTGAACACGCTTCCAGCTGGCTGTTGTAGAACAACCTCTCTGCGCAATGCTGACGTCTGTCCGTCGCCGGTTGAACCAGTCGGCACCTGTCCATCGTCTTCCAGTCGAGATCCTCGCACGCATCTTCAACCTCGCCCGTTTCCGCGAGGACAAAACGTATTTTTGCCATTTCGAACGTCGGCGATCAGCGCCCAGTACGAGGACTCTCATATGGTTGACCCATGTTTGCCAACACTGGCGTGCTGTCGCTTTGGCGTTTCCCTCGTTGTGGGCAGACATTGAGGCCAGCTCTTCTTTCGCGTCCGTGTGTGTGGATCGCGCGAAGGATGTACAGCTCATCCTACACATTGACGTCAAAACCTTGCCCTATGGACGAATCACGTTCCTCCGCGGGCTATCTCCTCGCGTCCATGGCGTCATTATACAATCCGAACATCTATGGCGCGGATGGCCTCTTTCTTCCTTGACCAGGCTCATGGCAGCCCTCGCCTCATCCCTTCGCTCGCTTCACATCGTTACAGGCTGTTACCAGAGGACCCCGCTTGCTCTGGAGCGCAATCACGACGTTTTCCGTGGCAGGGTGGCCGATGCCTTGCGATCACTAACACTTGATTACTCCAAACCGCCATTTCCCCGGTTCTCTTGTCCCGCTCTCTCCACATTGAGAGTCATTCTGCGATCCACAGCACTCTTCGACTCTCTGAACACGTTTCTCCGTCAAACCCCTGCCCTCCGGGACTTATCTATAGACCTGCGATACTTCTGCCCCACCGAGTTGCACAGTTCCAATGCCCGGTTAATTCTCCCCCGTGCTACAGACTTGCCTGAGCTCTGCACTCTCCATATCGCCATGTCGAACCGAGCAGTTGGCCCAGCGTTCATAAACCTGATCCCGGCCTCCCGTGCCGCCGCCGCCCACCTGTGGGCGATTACAAGCGCACAGCAACACAACATTGCCCCAAGAGTCTTTCGCGACCTAGTTGTGGACATCGCTCGCAACCCTCCACGTTTTCACGTGCGCGGACACTGCGCATCACTCATGGAGCCTCAACGACAAATCCGCACTACCTTGGAGTTGCCCTATACCTGGTCATGGGGCAGAGCTGCAGATAGGGATAGGGATAGGGATTGGCGCACCTGGCTCTCTTGGATTGCCAGTGACATCAAAGCGCTTCGACTCGAATGCGCACCCCGGTTGTGGCGTTGCCCTGATTGCCAGCGTGGCTCGCTGGCCTGCTCCATGACACCTCTCGTAAATGTACGCGATATGCCCTCGCTCGAAAAGCTCGTGGTCCGAGCAAGCACCTGCACACCCGTACTGGCTGCGCTCTGCGCCCTCCTCGCCGAATCCCCACTCCCGCGCTATCCTGCCCTCCAAACCCTCGTATTCTCTGTGCTACATTCTGCCTGCGCCCTCGAGGAGCTGCGTCCATTGTTCGACGCGCTGGAGCGTAGAGCCGCGGCGCTGGGCTACCGGTTGCAAAACCTCATTCTTTGCAGCCCACTACACGTTGGCCCGGACTACTCCGCATATGGCTTGTACGCCGGGGCCGAGTGGGTGACGTTCTCGAGCATGGACGCGGGCTCTTCCATGGTCTCGAACGAATGCCAGGCCGAGGTGAACGCCGCTGCGTGGGGTACGCGATATGAAGATGCTTGGGATGCCTATCCGCCGCTCGATCCGGACGATCCGAACTCACGATGGAGCAGATCGGTGCGCTCGAGCCTATTGAGGACATCACATTGAGGGTTCGGGAAGACAGGTTGCGTACATAACACTACAGTACTTACTTGAACGTCCATGAGTGACACGACAAGCATTGCGTGTGACCACACGTTTGAAAGTTCGCGTTGTATATCAATAGATAGTAGCTTTAGTCATTCTCGTGTCTCATTCAGAATGTAAGCCTCGTATTCACTCTTGGTTCGCCCCGAAGCATGCATGCAATCCAATCTACGCAAGCTCACCAGGTATTGGCCGATATGAACTATACGACGCATGTACTATATACATATAGGCATGTCCCACCGAGCGCTTGACTGAGAGCGCTTATAGCATCGAGGAGTTCGAGTGTGACTGTCGAATCGTTGCGCTTACCACGTCGTTCCTCCTTTCACCGCTATCGGCCCCGGTCCACTGACGCGTTCTGAGCCGTCTATCTTGAGACAGACGGTGTAACCAACTCATTCTATCGAGGTACGTTGGGACTCACTGGGCGCCAGCAACTCGGCGAATCGAAGATTTCGTGATGCCGGTCATCCCAGACATGCACCGAGAGCAGCAGCTTGATATTACTGGTTTTGGATAGACAATTATATACATGAGGAGCCATAGGCTAAGCCTTTGATGCTTGCCGCTATTCTGCGTCTTTTCAACCTTTCTTTGTCCCAGCCAATACTGATCGACCGTAGCCAGGCTGCGCTTCCAGCCCCGTAATCAAGCCAGGCGCTCGTAATTCGTCATTCAAGCCATAAAGGTGGGTTCAGCCATAGCTCGCCATGGCAAATTACCCCCGCGTGATGCATTGTGCTGACGGAAAACTCTGCCGAACTCGACTTGGATCAATCCAACCTGCCCGGCGCTTCACTCTCAACGCATTGTTCTTCTCGGCCACCATCTTAGCCACCAGAACTAGCCACCCGCTGCAGCTATATAAAATGTCGATCTCCTCCAGCTGGTTAGGTAGCTCAGGTATGCCTCCCAAACCGAGCCCTCTCAAGCGTAAGAGCTCACTGTCCGTGCCGCTTACCCGGGCAGACGTGCTCAATGACAGCCTGACCGTCAAGAATGGATGGGCCAGTGAGCTCGATGGGCGAATGGTGCTATTCCCGCGCAGCGTGGAAAACTTCATAGACGAGCTCCTCCCGTGCTCGACGCCCTTTCCTAACGATGACGACCTCGAGACCCTCCGGAACGCGTTCAACAACTACAGGCCTTTGTCAGGGCGGGAAGTGATGGGGTATCCAAGCCTGGTATGTGCGTGACTCTCAGGGGCTTATACCGATGACCTGACCCTCGCATCTTCGTTGGACAGCTTGCCGGTTTGAGGAGCCTCGCGGCCACGTTCCCCGAGGAGAAGAAGCTCGACATCGTCTGCACCCCCTTCGACGTGATGGACTTCCCTTTCGACGCATTCAAACGTCACCATCAGACTACCAAGCCCGACATATCCGTCTCGTTCCCTGGACAGCAAGTCACTCGCCGCGAGTGGCAAACGATCTCGATGGTGATGGAGGCCAAAGGCGGGGAAGAAGAGGACCCGTTTCCCAAGAATGCCAATACCAAGCACATTCGGACGGTCGAGCAGCTGGCCAAGAATGCACAGAACCTGATGCTCGCTCACGGCTTCCTCTCCGCGTTCGTCGTCGGCATCTATGGCCGCACGATTCGGTTAGCTCGCTTCGACCACGCGTACGGTGTCGTGTCACCCCCTTTCTCCTTTGACGACGATGGAGGCGCATGGCTCGTGAAGAAATTCCTCTGGCATTTCGTCCATCCGATCGTCGGCCACAGACGTCGTCGGTTCTGACCCGACTCTTACGCCGTTCAGCCCAGACGACCGCGAATGGGTCATGTCGCTGCTCTCCCAGCTGAAGCCGAGGGAATGGGAGGCCCACGTCGGCGAGCTCGAGAAGGGTCGCCGTGTCGAGGTGTATGACCAGAGGACGGGCAAGTGTGTGCCGTACCTGTGCTACCACCTCGTGGACGTCAATGGACGGCTTTTTTCGCGGGCGACGATGGTCTGGAGGGCCATCGAAGACACGCGAATTTGGAAGGACAGGCAGCTCGTTCCGGACCCGGACTGCTCGAGGCAGGTGAAGCCGCGCATTCTCAAGGAGGCATGGCGCCAGCTCGTTCGTACGGCGGAGACCGAGTTTTACGATCGCCTAGAGTCTAGGATTCCTCACGAGGAGATGTTCGGCCCTAGCCCGGATGGAGTGCGGCGGAGACATCGGTGCTCTCGAGGCCAAGTGGTGGAAGCGGACCGTGAGTGGCGAGCTGCCGGAGCTCGTTCCCAGTGGCGACGCTGCCGCTGATGATGGTGGTCCCTTGGGTGCATCGTCTGGACGGTCTGCAGAGCGTGCGCGTCCGTTCTGCTCTATCGGAAGTGCCAATGTCCCCGACGATCGCTTCACCGCACCGACGCCCAACCACGTGCCCCCATTCCCATGTCCTCTCCGTTATCCTCAGCACGAGACGTACTCATCGCGTCTCAACCTGCCAAAGTCATTGCATCGAGAGAGAAGCCACATGAGGATGGTGATAGAGGACGTGGGCCATCCGCTCACGGAATTCAACGGCAGTCGCGAGGCGATCGCAGCTATGCGTGACGCCATCAAAGGTAGTACATCACATCTTCCTCATCTCCCCACACAGATTGCTGACGACGGATTGTAGGACACGAGACTGCATGGAGAGAGGCAAAGGTTTTACATCGCGACGTCAGCCTGGGCAACATCCTCATCGCCGACGACCCATCCGAAACATCCCACCGAGGCTTCCTGCACGACTTCGACTATAGCTCTATGGAGCCTATCGACTCTGACATGCGAAGCTCCATGTCTTCAGTGGTTGCAGACGGCGAGGAGATTCCTGAGGAGGACGTTGCCAAATTCAAGGAACGCACTGTAAGCACGATCCACCTATCCTATCAGTAGGTCATGTCTCATTATCTCGCCCAGGGCACGTACTACTTCATGGCGATGGAGTTGCTGCGTCCCTTTCCTGAAACGCTTCACCACGAGTACCATGATCTCGAATCCTATTACTGGGTGCTTATCTGGGTTGTTTTCCGACACACTCACTGCCATAGTCAACGTCGCCAGATTGAAGGCGAGGTCCTCTGCAAATCGGTATTTGATTCTCCCAATGATGTTGCTGCCTATAACAACAAGGGCGGATGGGTCAACGAAACGAGGGATCCATTGGTGGTCGTGGACAATAACCCTTTGACCATCCTCGTGCGAAGATTCACCAAGCTCGTTCGCAGGACTGTCAACACGGACGACGATTTTGACACTGAGCCGCCTCGGCTTACACATGCGGCAGTCCTCAAATTGTTCGACGAGGCCTTGGCAATGGAGGGCTGGCCGGAGAACGACTGGAAACCATGCACGATGCTCGACGATCCCGACCCGCGCACCGGCCTCGTCCCCGTCCTCCCACGACA
>CCBP010000466.1:0-19581 GCA_000765035.1 Trametes cinnabarina
AGTACCGTCGATACCGAATATGTATGCTGACAATATTCAGGCAGCCAAGAATGACTATTGGAAGGCCTGGATCGACTCCGTCGACGGCAAAACCATATGGGATGCTAACCGCTTTCTCAAACGCGGTGCGACGGATGGGGGCGGCGTGCGCATCCCTCCTATCTGGGTGGATGGAGACGGTGGGCGGCGACGTACCCTCGAATCTAACGAGGAGAAGGGTGCGGAGTTCCACAGGACGTTCTTCCTGCCGCCCAGTACCGCTGCGGTGCCATCCGGGCCGTATCCAGCCCCGTGCTTCCCCTTCAAGCCTATCACCAACACTCAAGTGCGCCGTGCCATTGGTGCGCTGCGGGCGTTCAAAGCGCCAGGGCCAGATTCGATTCCGAATGAAGTCTATAAGCACTGTGCTGACACATTGACTCCCATCTTAGGCTCCCTCTTCCGCGCAACCTTCTCGCTTCACTACTACCCCGACCGGTGGAAAGTCTCAGACACGGTGGTGCTACAGAAACCTGGCAAGACTGACTATACAGTTGCCAAGGCCTGGCGTCCAATCGCCCTCCTGGACTGCATGTCCAAGATATTGTTGCGGTGTGTTGCCGATGTACTCGTATTTGAAGCTGAACAGCGCTCCCTCCTCGCCAGCTTGCAGTTTGGAGGGCGTGCGGGACGCACCACCTCCGATTCCATCCACCTGGTCACAAAGATGGTGAAGGATGCTTGGCGCCGGGGCGATGTCGCCTCTGTGGTCTTCCTGGACATCAAATCAGCTTTCCCCGCTGCCTCGCCGGCGCGTCTCTATCACAACCTGCGCTCCCACGGTGTCCCACAGGAATACGTCAACTGGCTCAAGGTCAAACTCGACGGTCGCAAGACGTGCCTCAAATTTGACGATTACACCTCGGATCCGTTTGATATACTCAGCGGGATCGATCAGGGCTGCCCTCTATCCGTCATTTTCTACGCTTTCTACAATTCTGATTTAATCGACAGCGCAGACACCTCTGACGGAGAAAAAGCGGTCAGGTCCATGGACAATGTTGCCCTTGTGGTGACTGGTAAAACGTTCATGGCCTGCCACAACAAGGTCCGACGCTTTATGGACCGGGAGGGCGGGGCGCTCGACTGGTCCCGGGCGCACAACTCCGCGTTCTCTCTGGACAAGTTCGGTCTCATCAACTGCAAGTCCCAGCCTAAGCGGATCGGGCTCGGCCTGCCACTCACTCTCTCAGACGGAACGGTCGTGCGCCCAAGCGACCACCACCGCTTTCTCGGGGTACTAATGGACCAGGGACTTCGTTTCAAGCAGCACGTGGCGTCGGTGTACGCGAAGGGGAGCCGCCTCGTCACCCAGATGCGGCGGCTAGCCACGGTCCGCAACGGCCTCACGCTGCCCATCGTGCGGCGGCTTTACCTGGCGGTGGTCATCCCGAGTCTCCTGCATGCCGCTGACACCTTTCTCACCCCAGTTCGGACGCTCCCGGGCCACTCCCGGGCGCACGGGACGGTCGGACATGTGCGCCGCCTTGCTATCGTCCAGCGGCAGGCGATGACGGGTGCCCTGCGCACGGCTCCTACCAACGCGCTTGAGGCACATGCTAAGGTGTTGCCTTTCGACCTCCTCGTTGACCAGATCTGTCACCGGGCAGCGGTGCGCCTCTGTACCCTGCCGACAACCCACCCGCTAGCACCACACGTCCAGCGCGCCGGCGGTCGCTTTGTCAAAGCGCACCGATCCGCCCTCCACGAGCTCCTCGACGCATACCGCCCCTGGCTCAATTACAAGAACACAGAGCATGTCGCGGCAGTGCGGCTCCCCCCTTGGTGGAGGCCACTCCACCGGGTACACGTCCTGGAGGATCGCGAGGAGGCTGCGGCGGATGACCAGCACTGGGCACGGGACGGAGCGTATCGTGTTTACACGGACGGCTCGGACATCGATGGGGGAGTCGGCGCTGCGGCGTTGCTCTACGCACCTGGGCGGGCGCAGCCAAAGGTGCTGCGCCTACATCTGGGGCCCTCTACTCACCACACTGTCTACGAGGCGGAGATTGTGGCCACAATCCTGGGAGTCGAGCTTCTGCGGCGGGAGACTCACTGCACACAGCAGGCATTGATCGCGCTCGACAACATGGCAGCTATTCAGGCGTCAGAGCTGCGGACCACGGGGCCAGCACGCTATCTCACTGACCTTTTTCATGCAGCGGTCCGTAGCCTCAAGCACGATCGCCCGGACCTGCGGCTGACCCTGCGGTGGGTTCCCGGCCACGCTGATGTCCCCGGCAATGAGACGGCAGACGAGGCAGCAAAAGCGGCGGCGGCGGGAGACTCGTCCTTGGTGCAGCAGCTGCCGCGCTCACTTCGCAAAGCCCCTCCCGCAGAGCTCGTCGCGTCTGCGGCAATCCTTCAAGGCGGACCTCGAGCAAAGAGCAGCGCAGCGCTGGCGTACCTCCTATCGTGGAACCCGGATGGCTGAGGTCGATGGCTCCATGCCATCGAAAGAATTTGATGCGCTATTGGAGGGCATTCCCAGACGGCACGCCAACCTCCTTGTTCAGTTCCGCACTAATCATGTTCCTCTACAGAGCTACCTCCACCGCTTCGGAAGAACGCCGGATGCAACTTGTCTGACCTGCTTGCAAGAGCCCGAAACGGTCGCGCACTACCTCTTCGCCTGCCCCACCTATTCCCTCCACCGGGCTATCCACTTCCGCACCCTCGGCTTCTCCGGCCGCACCCTCCGCACCCTCCTCAACTCGCGCGACGCTCTACGACTGCTCTTCGCGTACATCAACGCAACCGGGCGACTCCGCACGGTCTTCGGCGCCCTGCCCGACCCCTGCCCAGACGACGACGACACCGTCTAACGTGACGCACGTAGCATGCAGCACGCAGCACGCGAGCAGCACCCTCCTAGCCCCCTCCCCCCTTTTACTACCCCCTGCACTCAATTAGACTGTACTACCGTCGCATTGTAACCCGGCGTGTCGTGTGCGTAACCTCCGCGTGGGTCCGGGGGAGTTCTGACACCGTCGTGGTGTCTGCCCGGCATGTGTACCCCTTCCGTGGCAAGAGGCTTGAGCCCAACAGCGCAAGCGCTGCCGCAAAGCACGGACAGGGTTTACGAACCCGGTACCCCGCCCTCATCGGGCCCAGCGCGGTGCGCACGGCGATGACCTTTCCTCTCCCTTTCTCTTACTTAGGCCCCTCTCTCTTACCTATGTCCCCATCTCTTACCTATGTCCCCCCCTTCTCATTTGCACACCCACTCACCCATTGTTTCTACTTTACAGCGACTTTATTCACCGCGACGGCATGACCGTCGCACCACCCCCCTTCCCCCCTACTTACGTGCATGCGATCCCCACCGTGCAGGCTACCCCGTAGACACCCGCAGATTACTGCCTACCATAGGGCTTGGCCCTCCCGGGCAATAAACAAGGATTCAAAGAAAGAAAGAAACTCTGTTGGTCTCAGCACTGAACTCAGGAAGTCAGGTTTTGTGTATGACCGTGCAAGGTCCCAGTCATGACCAGGCACCTCTTCTTCAGGCGTCTGGACTCCGCGAGAAGTGCCAGTGTCA
The DNA here is from genome assembly GCA_000765035.1 of Trametes cinnabarina. NCBI lineage: Eukaryota > Fungi > Basidiomycota > Agaricomycetes > Polyporales > Polyporaceae > Trametes > Trametes cinnabarina. Next base: position 3,584 of record CCBP010000466.1, read on the forward strand.
GATTCTCGACGCGTCAGCTTCGATGAGGATCACGAGTTTCAATTAGGCAGTAGCACGTCCCATCTTCCACGCCGCGTCCCGTCACAGACTCCTGTACGTGGGGGTTCGCGAGCAGGGTCGCGCACGCCCTCAAGGCAGCGGGATAGCGATGCCGAGGATACACTACGAGGGCGGAAGAACAAACGGTTTACCTTTGCTAGCGCATTGCTCGAGGCTATGAAGGACCGTGTTCGTTCAAAGTCACCCATGGTTGAGCGCGAACACAGTCATAGCGGCGACGTGACGCCCCCGCGAGGTCGTCCCCGGGAACGCGTCATTCTAGAGGAACCCGAGAAGCCTCACAAAGGGCTTTCGACATTAGAGAAGGTCAGCGAGGCTCTTGGCTTCGAGTTGGACGATGGACGTGAGCATGGAGATGGGTGGAAAGAGTTCCGGAGAGGTACGCCTTCTCACCATCGAGTGTCACAGTTCATCTCATACATTCTTGGCAGGCGTGTACACATATCCCATATCTTTCGCCATTCCGGCCAACTCTCCGCCAACGCTTCACGTCGACTACGGATCCATCACCTGGAAGCTCAAGGCAGTTGTTCACCGTCCCGGCACATTCAAGGCGAAGCTGCAGACCTCGCAGGATATCACGGTGATTGCCACTCCCTGCGAGGACGATACCATCAGCAAAAATGCAACAGCCTCCTATAGGATTATGACCCTCGGAATCTTCCGGCATGATTCCAAGCACTCAGATGCCTCTGGAATGTCGTCGTGGTCAATCATGCATTATATGCGCTCGGACGTTCAGCGTGTGATTATATGGCAATGCATATGCACATTATCATTCTTCCTCTGGGTGCTTTCAACTTAAGCCTACAGGTTCTTTGAGTCAGCTAGGGCCAAGCTCAAGGGTCCTCGCATGCACTATAGTGCAGGATACATTGCGGCTTATGGCGCGGCAAAGCCCTCGAATGCGCATTCATCGAGAGGGTCCGAGTCACCGCCCGCCCCTGTGTTCTCACCGCCCGCGCCCGCGTTCTCTTCATCATCAGACGGCGTGTAGCTGTAGTCCATCTCCTTGTCAATCAAGTCGGCGTGACGGCGTCGAGCAGGACGGGAGGCTCGTCTGTGGTCGAAGGCGGCCCGGGGGCATGCGGCAGCACAAGAGTTTCTGCAAAGTTTCGCGATTACATGAGTGATGCGCAGAATCAACAAGGCAGGTGCTACTTCCATCTCCGCCGTGCCTTCCTTCATGTTCCACCGCACTGCATATAGTCACTTACAAAACTCGCTTGGCCTCCTCATCTCGCTCTCTCCCAGCTGCCCTCAACATGTCACGTCGCGATCCCCCTTACGTACCGCGTGAAGAGCACTCTCGGTCCCGCTATCGCTCACAGTCTCGTTCTCGACGCCGGGAGCGATCTGCCAGTCCGCGGCGCCGAGCAGCTGGCCATTGGACACCCTCTCGTTCCCAATCCTGGATGCGCCGTCGCCCAGACATAACTCTCCAAGATATTTCCGACCATGATGGGTGCCCTATCTCACCTCCCCTATGCTCCACGGACAGCGCCGGCGCCCCTCTCACAGATTTAGAGCAGCAATATCACATCATGATCAAGGATCTGAAGACAGCCAAAAAAAACCGCTGGGGTATCAAGCGAGTATTTCCATTGTTCATGTACATATACTGTCACTAATGATATCTAAAGATCAGCGGAATCTCCTCTCAAGCCCCTGCAGAGTGTGGCGCGACTGATCATGCGCATGTTTGGCCTGCATCTGGACACCAGCCAAGCAGTTGCAATGGGATTTACCATCAGCTCTGCACCCAACTTAGAAGAGGCTCGCAGACGAAGTGTCGCACTGCGCAAATGGCAAGTCATCCCAATTTCACTTGTATATGCGTTGCTGACATGCTTCCAGTTCTGAGAATCAATGCCGCGTGTTCATCAAGGTCGCCGAGTGGATGTTCGCGCGCATTCCCTACTTGTCCCCTATGCTCCCATTGCTCGAAAAGCGCCCGCTCGACCTTATCATGCTCAGCCACTTTGTATGTGTGCCATTCAAGTGCTCCAGTGACTTACATGCTGACAACAATCAGATTGATCATCACAGCCGCGCTGGCCGTACCGCTGACATCTCATCTCTGAAAGGGCATATTCACAACTGGATTCCGGACGTCACGCTCGAAGTCGAAGGTATGGAAGACCCTCTAACTATCTCCCCCCGAGTGAATGGTGTCTTCGACAAGAAGAGAGCCAATTGGGGCTGGAACAGCCTATGGACGTCCCGCCTGCTGATTAAGCGCTCCGCGCGCGACAAATTCGACAAGAATCCAGAACGGTAGGTCTACTCAGACGTGCACCGCCAGTGAGCTGATCATTATCCTTGCAGGTATCAAGATCAGTTGCGTCATGGAAGGAAGAAGAGTCGTCACAAGAGCCTCCCGAGCTTTCTCTATGCCGAGTTCTCGGGAGCACCTGAAGACACAGTGAAGTACCTCTTCCGCGGCCCTTTGCTCATGCAGGCAAGTCATCTCGGCTGCATGTTCTCATTGTATCCTATGCTAATGCCAAGTATATAGGCCTACCGCTGCATATGGACGAGCCCGGAGTCCGCGACCAATGAGCCGGGCATCGGAAGCACTGGCCGTGCCTCCATATCACGCATGCACGCCATTGATGACGTGCGTCAGGAGAATATAGCCTATGTTGCGTGCCTGGTAACACCTTCCAACCTGTCTGCCTATCTTTCACTGATCTTCTCACAGATGCGCCATATCCTCTCCTCCGAGGTCACCTGGAAAGACCAGGATGTGCGGGTCTTCAACAGTGTCAAGTTCTATGCGAAGATCGTCGATTTGCTCAGTAGCGGTGAGCTTGGCAAGACAGTACAATCACATTTCATCAAGTACAACTCCCCGATCTCACAGTGTTTATACTTGCTTACATCAGCTACAGCTACGTATATGGCACTGTCGCCATGGACCAAGACGATGATGAGCTTGATGACAATGAGTTTGAGGCCCTCAAGATGTCTCTTGCCACCCAAACACGCCGGCAGCGCCGCCTGCAGCTGTGGCACCTGAGCCGTGTAATGGGCCATAGACACATGCCCTATCCGTTCTCTCATCTTGTCGGCAACGTTTCCAGCCCTCTGCCTGTGCTGTCCGGTTCTTCCTCAGGCTGGTGTCCCTCCACGCGCCGCTCTCTGTCGCCTCTCTCCTGTTTGCACCCTTCACAGTCCGACCTCGCGTGCTTGTGCCTGTACGAGCTTGTGCTTCCTAGGATCTGCTCTGTGTCTCTATGTATTTGTACGGTACATGTACATATGCTTATGATAATCACACCTCCCATACTATTGATTGTCGCGCGCCTGTGGGCAATCCCTATATAAGCAATGGAAGCAATGGTTTAGTAACCAATTGGTATCCATCAATTGTAATGTATAGATTTACTTGGGAGACAATACATCACTGTCTAATGTGCAGAAGGCCGCGCAATGTTGGGAAGTGATTTCGTACCTTCCAAGCGATTACCCGGATTACGTGCACTCGCAACCAAGGGGGGTATTCGGTACGAGCTTATCCAATGTTGCCTATGTATTGCCAGCGATTATATACATTATATCGCCTTATATACAATTCCAAGCGCTCGGATGCTCCCTGCGTTTTTGCTGATGACGGAGGAGTCGGAAAGCATCATCATGGAGCGTCAGTGGGACACCCAGATGCAATACCTCATCGTGATATCCGGACGCAGTTTCCCGCTGGGAGGCACGATGCCGATCAGCATCATGTTCATGCCGTGGACGAAGATGAAGATTCATAGAATATCCGTTTTGATCGAAGGTATGTCATCGCGGGACGTTCATGCGAATCTTCAGGTTAGGTCAGACTCACCTGGCCGGCAGAACGTGTGGAATACTGGACACAATTCAAGCGGATTTCCCGGACAGATCCTATCAACAGGGTGTCACTGCTTGCACTCAAGTATCCAAAGAAAGACGGCCCAGTGATCTTGCCCCTCAACTCCAACAATCCAGACGTCCTCAGGCAGTCGCCCCTGATGGAGGTCATTGACCCGAACGACGACCTTGGGGAAATTGTGTCAAACCTGATGGGCCCGGGGCCGTGGACGATTCGCAAGGATCTCCAGCTACCAAAAGCGGGCGAGTCGTTGCATACGACTCACAAGAACCACAAAAACAACATCTCTGTCTTGCACATGCTGAAAATCATTTTCCGCGTTGAGCGGGGCGACGACTACGCGGTAGATTCTCAAACGGGGAAGCGCAAGCTCTTCGACATTGTGGTGCAGATGCCCGTACATATACTTTCTGTAAGTGTGCCTTGTGTCCCCAAGATGTCTTACGACAAAACTCATCACGCGCATCCAGCACCTCTGCAATCCGGAATATATCTCCCTTCCCCCTTACTCCCAACTCCCCGATCCCACCACATCCGTCCCCTCCGCGGCACAACCTGCACTCAGTGTGCTCTCCGAGGATAGATGTCCTAACCTGCGGGGCAGTCTAGGACGGGATGAGAGGGTCAGCGAGCACGTCGGAAGGCGCAGGGGAGGAGGAACATCAGGGAAAACCTCCCACTAAAATGTCGCAGAATGTCATAGAAAGATGTCATAAATCAGTGTTTTTTGACTATTATCAACTTGACGAGGATTTCGTTGAAAATACCGAGCAGCAGAGGTACCCCTCCCGTCAAGGCTCGTAATTACCATATGTACGGCTTATTACAACGTATTACCCTCCTTTCCGGGACGGTATGGTGGCAGCTTCCTTGCGTGATTACCGGCAGTTTTGAACGAAATACGAGGCTTTACATTGACATAACTGTACGTAGGACAGATGCGGACAATAGTGTAGAGTGCAGAGACACCCGGCACGGGGCTATACGGCGAGTCAGGGAGCAGTAAGCTACTCGAGAAAGCGCATGAGAGGGGAAGGAGGGCGAGAGGCTAGAAGTGAGCAGACAACTTCGCAGAGCCTGGAATAGTCAAAGTGAGGTATATACTATACTAGCATTAGGATAGCTGTAGGCGGGGGAAAGGGATAGAAAACGAATGGATGGACAGGTGAGCGGGGGTATAGGCGCATGGAATAGCTTCAGAGATACTTCATGTATCGAGGCGGCTTACTCCGGTGAGTCGTCGACTATGGCATCCCCGTCGACATTTGCGAGAATGTCATTTTGTGTTGCATTGTCGTGCAGGTTGATCGTGTTGCCCCCGCTGTGAGCTAACATCAGCATTGTGAGCCTGAGAATCAAAACCAAGATGAGTGTACGTCACAGCCATGCAGATGCCATGCATGAGGGCATGATACCATTGCACATTCTTGATGCGGAGTTGGACGAGAATCTTCATGTACGCCTTGAACGCGTTGTTGAGAGCTGAGCCGGAAAACTCGGAAGAGGATGTCGAGCTGTCAGTGTTGTCAAGGAGGATGGAGTTGATCTGCATTGGGAAGCGGCGGGAGATGTTCAGATTCGTGATGTCATGCCTCGGAGTCAGGCCGTCACTCACCGCTGCAGCTGCAATTGCGAGCATCGATGCGGGAATCTCGAGCTCGTGCATGGACGAGGTGAGCGAAGACGTGAATTTGTTGATGTTCTCAGAACCAATCTGGTGGTTGCTCGTGGTGCTGAAGAATGCCACGCGCACAACTTCAACGACTCCTGGGCCTGCGAAGGGCTGTGCGTATTGGAAGTCACCCTGTGCGCACGAAGGAGTTAGCAAAAGGAAGATATTTAGCAATGGAAACACACATTTGCGAGACGTGGGTAGAGGAAATTGCCGCTGGCGTGCAACTCGCGCAGGGCCTCTCGTGACATTGTAGATAGTCCAATCGCAGCTGGATACGCACTCGCCACAGCCCTCTTGATATCCGCGCGATATATGCGCAAGCGCTGGGCTGTCTGCGGGAACATAGGAGGTCAGCAAATGGTAGCGTGATGCGACTCTGATGAGGGATTGACTCACATATGCGCGCATCGGAGCAATGTACTTCTGCTCCGACCCACACTCGAGGTGATGTCGTATGCATTGCCGTATCTGAGATCTTCTGCGGCGGCAATGATTGCACTGATTGCGATTTTGTCCAAACCCCTAGCTTCGAAGGGCGTGTGCATGCCTTCCACCTGCTCCGGCTTGAGGTAATCGGTCCCATCGCCGAGGGCAATGATGGCTTTGCCGCGTTCAAAACTGGTCTGCATGACACGCCATATCTCTGGACCGCAATGACTAAGGCTCAGCGAGTACGTATTGGCGGACGCCTTCCTCAGCGCATTCGAAATGTCTGTATGTGCGAGCCACGGTGTGCTCTCATCATCAGCGGCAGTGTTGCCGTCTTCATTGTTGTTGCTGATATTGTCAATGTCGTCAGCGTCATCAGCGTTGTCACCGTTGGTGTCCGAGTTCTTCCATGTTAACACCCTCCTAGTATCCCTCTGACGAGCCAGAGGTTTCCTGGAGGGTATCGACGGCATCTGCAGGACTCGGAGAATCAGCATAGCACCATACAGACATCACACATACGGATTGTGTACCTCCTCAGCAAGCTTGTGCTCTCGTACACTTTGCTTGTGGTTCACCCGTCTATCGGCCGGAGTCTGTGACTGTATGGGCTCAGCACTGGACGACTTGTGCCGTGCGGGCGTCTTCACTGCTGCATCACTGGTGCGCTGTGGCAGGTCCACAGAGGTTGCACGAGAGGAGGCTGGAAAAACCCTGCAGAAGGAGACGGCCTGAAGGGATATGAGCTGAGCTGACTCCTTGGCCACCGGCTACTGGGTTCACTCACCTCTGTGGCCAGGTTACTGAGATCGCCTTCTTCGTGTGACTCCGGTTCCTCTAGCTCATCACCGTCCTCTGGCACCTGCTCGCCATCTTCCACGTCCTCACCTTCATCGTTTACGCCATCTTCACAATCAGATTCGAGTGCTATGGTACAGAGGTTAATCGGAGAAGTTATCATGGACTGAACTCGATACATACGTCTGCTAGTAGTGCCCGCCTTGACGACACTAGTTACCGTAGGCGCCGACTTTCTTGCATCCTCAGGCTCTGGTAAAGACTAGTCGCTGTTGATTGGCGAGAGAGCTGCTTTGCATCACACTTGTGAAGACGAGGGCGCAAGGGAAGGGCGCAGAGGCGACGCTCGTCGCGTTTGGCTGGGACGAGAGAGGAAAACGGGGGGGGAGTCCCTTGCAAACGCGTACCGTACACTGAGTACCTATGTGCACTAAGTACCGTACTGATAATCAATCTCAGTGATTACCGAGCGTAGCCGCTCGTTGCGCGCCTAAAGCCAACAACACTAGCATGATATTAGCCACTTAGGAAGTACTTGGTAGGTGCACGCACATTTAGGATGCCCGACTTGCTTCTGTCGTACAGGCTGGTCGGTAGTGGCAGCGATGGGTATCTTGATGGTGAGTGATGCGGACGGCTCCTCTGGGATGTTTGACTTCTTCAATTTCTTTGCTGTGGGCTGGAGCTTCTCTAGGCTGGGATCCACTGGGAATACAGAGTCGCGTCGAGGATACTCGAGGATGTTGTGATGAATAAGAAGCGAAGAACATACCTGCCTGATTAGGTGTCATGCCCACGCTTGTTGACTGCGCTTGCTTACATCGCTAATGATAGACTAAGAAGACTAAGAAGTATAATGTCTGTTTACTTGTCTAAAGCGCTTACTCCAACACTCCCCCTCAACTCTGCATCTGACAAGATGCCGAGTTGCTTCCGGAGCTGGTGGAAGCGTTCTCGTGGCAGCGCCTTCGTGAATAGGTCAGCAACATTGTCGTTTGTCGGGACGTACTCGAGTGTGATTGTGTTCGATTGAATACACTCCCGGATGAAGTGATGTCGAATATCGATGTGTTTGGTATGCGCGTGATGTACGTTGTCCTTCGACAAGGCTATAGCCGACTGGTTGTCGGCATTTAGCTTGGTTGCTGACGTCTGTGCAAAGGTGAGCTCGGCGAGCAGTGATCGCATCCAGATCGCGTGCCTCGCCGCATAAGAAACGGCCATGTATTCTGCCTCGGTTGAGGACAGCGCTACCACGGCCTGTTTCTTCGAGCTCCACGCCACGAGTCCTCCTCCAATCAGGAATGCGTACCCAGAGATGGACTTCCGATCCACCGGGTTCGCCCCCCAATCCACGTCGGAGTATCCCTTCAAGCGATAATTCTCATAGTACGCGCTTGTTTGCGGCTCCCCCTTGCGTCCGTATGTGAGCCCGTAGTCTAGAGTTCCTTTGAGGTAGCGTAAGACCCGTTTGACTGCGGTCCAGTGCGAAGGGCCGGGCCGCGAGCTGAACTGCGAGAGTGCCTGTACGGCGTAGCTGATGTTGGGATGCGTGCCGAGTGCTGCGTACATCAGTGTACCTATCGCCACCTGATACGGGATATCCTTCATCTCGGAGAGGTCCGCGTCGTCGGGTTCCTTCAACAGCTTGACATTTGGATCCATGGGCGTGCTTACAGGCGCGCAGTCCGTCATCCCGTAACGTTGGAGTGCTGCTTGGATGAAATGGGTCTGTTGGATGTTGATAGTCCCGGCGATGGGATCCCGAGCGAGTTCTAGACCGAGTAGTAAGCGAGGGATGCCGAGGCTGGTGATCTGAAAGAAACGCCGAAGTGAAACCTCGAGCTCGTCCAGCAGATCTGACGTATCAGCGGCGCCGAGCATGTCGTCCACATGGAGTCCAAGCATAGTGAGACCACGTTCATTCTCCTTGAGGTACATGCAAGGCTCAGAGTCGAGTCGTTTGAACCCTAGCTCATCAACCATGGCATGATTGAAATGCTTATTCCACTTCCGACCTGCTTGTTTGAGACCGTAAATGGCTTTGAGCACTCTTAGTACGCGTCCGGAGCCGTCGTCGTAGCCGGGCGGCTGGCGCATATAGATCTCCTCATCGAGATCCGCATTAAGGTATGCGCCGACCACATCCCATTGACGCATCTCCATCCCGCGCGAGGCCGCAATGGCCAGCATTGTTCGGATTGAGTCCATTCGGATGACTGGCGCAAAGGTTTCGAAATAGTCCAGCCCGGGGACTTGACTGAATCCTTGCGCGACCAATCGTGCCTTGTACTGAATGATTCGCCCGTCTGAGTCACGCTTGAGACAGTAGACCCATCTGCACCCGATCGCGGATCTGCCAGGCGGTAAGTCCGTGATCCGGAAGGTCTTGAGTGTTTTGAGCTGCGCAAGTTCCTGATCCATCGCACGACTCCACTCTGGCCACTCCGGTTGAGCCTGTGCCTCTCGCAGGTTGCGCGGCTCATGCACGGACTCGGTTCCTATCAGACTAAGTGCTAGAGTGATGTGCGCTTCGTCCAGAGGAACCTTTTCGCCGGTTTCTTCAAAAGTCTTGTAGTCTATGCGGGGAACTGTGCGCAGCTGCTGTCTTTCAGGTGTCCGCTTTTCAGTCTTCTCCGCACTGGGCCAAGCTGGTAACTGTTCTCCCCCTGACGTCGGTACCTGACTGACATCGTCAGCCTGCTCGCTCGGTTTTGATGCATTGGGGTCCTTCTCCCCCTCGAGCGGTGCTGAGTTGATGGAGAGAGGGTCATCGTCGCCATCATCGGGTGTCTGTGCACACGTCGGGACAGCAAAGACGATGTTTCTCGACTTTCCAACGCGACGTGTACGGGGGTCATAATACAGCCAAGCCTTGCTGCCAGGAGCAATCCCAACGAAATGCATGGGTTCAGATCTCGGATCGAGCTTTGAGCGCTTCTCCGGTGATGTCAAGACCCAACACTTTGTTCCCCACTCCTGCAGGTCGGCGACATCCGGCTTCTGTCCATTCCACACCTCCGCAGGGGTCTTGCTTTTCAGGGCACGTGTTGGAAGGTGATTCTTGAGGTAGACAGCGTGTTCGACAGCTAGTGGCCACAGTGTCTTGGGTAATTCAGCCGCAATCCTCATTGCACGTGCTCGATCGAGGATGGTTCGGTGTAAGCGCTCGGCTATCCCATTCTGGGCGGACAACTCCGGTGCGGTGGTCTCGAGTTGAATGCCGGTATTCCTAAGATAGGTCTTGAAGTTTTCTGAGAGAAATTCTCCACCGTTGTCGCACCTAACCGCCTTGATTTTCCGTCCGAACTTGTTTTCAACTAGTGCTGCATACGCCTTGAAGTGCTCAAAAGCCTCAGATTTGTGCTTTCCAAAGGCTATCTCCGACCATCTCGGGTGTGCATCCGTGAAAGCCCAGAAGTAACGCTCCCCCCTGATCCCTTGCGTCGGTGCCGGCCCCCACGTGTCCATCACCACCAGATCCCCAATCCCTTCTACCATTGTTTCCGACTGCGTCGGGTACGGTGCCACCGTCTGCTTCCCCCGCACGCACACCTCGCACTGCTCCTCCGGCGGTTCCGACTCGTCTACTGCCATCCCCGTAACCAACCCCTTCCTCCACATCGCGACGACGGTCTTCATGCCCGGATGACCTAGGACGCAATGCCATTGGTTCAGAGTCTTCTTCTGAATGGGGCGACTTACTGCAGCAGCACACGCAACGTCATCAGGCACCTGAACCTCCCCCTGGATCTGGTAGAGGAAGTTCCCAATGCGCTTGCCCGATGCGTACACGCGGCCCTTTTCATTCCTGAGTCGGATCTCCCCGCCGTCCATCTCGACCTTGTGCCCCGTCGCCTCCACCCGCCCTACCGACAGCAGGTTGTACGGCACCCCGGGTGCGTGCAGGACGTTTCGCAGCGTCATTAGTGTAGTCTTCCCACCATGTACGAAATGCATGCGAATTGAGCCTTGCCCTAAGATGGGTGTCGTGCCGGCACCGTGAAGAGTTCGCCCGGGAGTGCTTGTGTACTCAACAAACAGTCGCCGCTCTTGAGCCACATGCGACGTCGTGCCTGAGTCTACAATCCACACTTCTCCAGGCACTGCAGGGAGCGCGACGTCATCGGTCAGGATTTCGAGAGCTGTGCACAAGTAGTCGGAATCGTCATCCGACTCCTCTGCGACCATCGTCTTTGATGATCTTTCACCACTCTTTCCCTTCCCGTCCTCCTTGCGCTCCTTCCCGTCGCTCTTCCCCTTTGAACCTCCGCCTTCCGCCGGCTTCTTCTTCTCGTGGTTCGGACAGTCGCGCTTCAGACCCGGCTTGCCGCACTTGTAGCACAGTGGGCCCTTCCCAGACTTCTTCTGCTTTGTTACCAGCGCTGTGTCCGTTGCCTGGATCCTCCTCGCGTGTTCCCTGATCCGCCCTTGCAGCCGGTCCGCGTCCAAGATTTCTTCGTCTCGCACCGAGTCCGTGAACCCGCGCCAAGATTCCGGAAGCACCGTGAGCAGCGTTAGCGAGAACTCGTCATCAGGTATGCTGCGTCCCAGACTGACCAGGTCCTCTCGCCATTCGACCATCTGACGCAGCCACTCGTCCAGGTCCTCCCCTTCCGAGTACCGCGATCCAACGATCTTGCGCCTGATGTCAAGGACTTTGGCGAGCCCTTTGGCCTCGAAGTTCTTCCGGAGCTTCTCCCAAGCATCGTAACTGGTGCGAACATTCTTGATCAGCTTCATTACGTGTTTACTGACCCAAAGCCTGATCGCGCTCAATGCGGTGCGATCCCGCTCGTCCCAGGTATCCATCTCCACCTGCATCTGCGTCGTCACAGTCCCTCCCTCCGGCGGTACGGGTCGCTTCTTCTTGCCACTGACATATTCCCACAGCTTAGCTTCCCATAAAAGGTCCTCCATCTGCGTCTCCCACGTCGACCAGTCCTCCGCCGTGTCCAACGGCTGTACCTTGGCCCTAGTGATGATATCTGACGCCATCACGGATGAATAGAGTGAAAGGGTAAGAGAGTCAAGTAGGATTGTTAAGCAGGTAAGCAGAGATATAAGCGAGTAAGTCGAGTTCAGTTAGAGCAAAGCAGGGCTCATAACCTAATGAAGTTCACTCAGAGTGGATACGGATAGAATAGCATAATGTATTCAGGACTTCGTACGCGGTATAAATACATGATTTCTGCTAGAAACACTATTGTATAGTATGAGTAAAGGATCAAAGCTAACAAAGTAAACAATCATAAGTAAAGGGCTAAAATGATAGACTAAGAAGACTAAGAAGTATAATGTCTGTTTACTTGTCTAAAGCGCTTACTCCAACACATCATACCAAGCACCCGCTGCCTGTGAAGGGAGCGATGACAAAGACGATGTGTCTGCAGAGGCGGATGCGGTAGGGTGGGACACTGTAGACGGCGAGTCTGAATCTCAGGCAGATCACACGGCGCACGTCCAAATGCACATCGAACCCTCATCTGTACACGTGCCCCTCCCTGCTGACACTGTTATGGAAGACTTTCAGCATCCTCCTCCTCCAAGGGAGGGCGCCGCTGGAGCTTCCGCATCAGCGGTACCTGGTGGCGTCGACCCTAGTGTCCACGACCAGCTGCGCAGGGAGCCAGAACATGTGACACACTTTGGCGGCCTCACTGGGGCTCCCATTCATTCTGACCCATCCGAGCCTTCCGAGTCGTTTCCGCTGACATCTGGGTACAAGACGTACAGCAACAATGTAGAGGGAAGTCGAGACAATTGATACGCCCCGTTTCGATCAGAACTCGACTGGCAGATAGCACAGTGGGCAAAGATGCGTAGTCCGACATCAAATGCCTTCTCAGAGCTCCTTGCGATCAAGGGGGTAAGTGGTCCATGAACAGCCCTTGCTCCAACGCGCTGAAGACCAAGTGTTGCAGCTCGTTGAAGCGCTTGGTCTCTCATACAAGAGCACCAATGAACTCAACACTATTATCGACGAGAAGCTCCCCCATAGGTGTCCCATCTTTTCGCGTTTCGAGGCTGCGGTCATGGGCAAAAAGTTCGAGATGTATGCGCGCCCGATCCTCGAGTGCATCCTCTCCTTGTACTGCGACATTGAGCACTCACGATATCTGTGCTTTGCTCCAGAGCGGCATTATGCCGACAGTGATAAGACGGTGCGCCTGTACCACAATCTCCACACCGGCGAGTGGTGGTGGATGGTTCAGGTGCGTACTATCAGTATCTTCTTGTGGGTTTCCTGTGCTCACTGGCATATATTAACAGAGGAAACTCGAAGCGGAGAACCCTGGTGCGACTGTGGTTCCGATTATCATCTCCTCCGACAAGACGCAGGTCACGCTTTTCCGCAACAAGACCGCATACCCCGTCTACCTGACAATCGGAAACCTCCTGAAGTCTATCCGCCAGAAGCCAGGACACCAGGGTCAGATCCTCCTCGCGTATCTCCCTACCAGTCGGCTCAACCACATCACCAACAAAGCAGCACGACGACGTGTCCTCCAGAACATGTTTCATGCATGCATGCGCCAGTTGCTCGAGCCTCTCCAGTCTGCAGGTGTGGACGGGATTGTGATGACAAGCGGTGATGGAGTGTCTCGTCGCTGCCATCCCATCCTTGCGGCGTATGTGGGCGACTACCCGGAGCAGTGCCTTGTCACTTGCTCATACTTCGGCGACTGCCCCGTCTGCGAATGCCTGCACGAGAACCTCGGCGACTATCCCTCGACTCATCCTCTGCGTGACTACGAGGCTGCACTGTACGCCGTCAAGTCTCTCGATGACTCGCCAGATGACTTCGCAGCAGCATGCAAGGAGGCCAATATCAAGCCCATCCAGCACCCCTTCTGGGAAGACCTCCCGTACCTCAACATCTTCCAGTCGATCACCGTCGATGTCCTACACCAGCTCTACCAAGGCGTCTTCAAACACCTTGTCACTTGGCTCAAGGCTGCTTGCGGTACGGCAGAACTCGACGCTCGTGTTGCCCGTCTCCCACCAAACCACAGCATACGAATCTTCTACAAGGGGATCAGTGCCCTCTCCCGTGTCAGCGGGGCTGAACATCGTCAGATCAGCCACTTCATACTCGGCGTCATCCTCGAGATGGAACTCCCCGGCGGACGTGAAGCGACCACTCAGCTCGTGCGTGCGACTAGGGTGCTGCTTGATTTCATCTATATGGCGCAGTATCCTATACATTCCACCTCCACCCTGAATGCTCTCGAGGCCGCCCTGTCCGCTTTCCATGAAGATTGCGAGATCTTCGTGACGCTCGGCGTGCGTACGGGATTTGTTATCCCGAAGCTCCATTCCCTTACCCATTACGTCCGGTGCATCAAACTCTTCGGGACCACGGACAATTACAACACGGAGATGTCGGAGCGGCTGCACATTGACTTCGCGAAGAATGCATACCGTGCTACTAACCACAAGGACGAGTATCCGCAGATGACAAAGTGGCTCGAGCACCGGGAGAAGATTGTGCGTCACGCAAACTACATACTTTGGCGAGAGCAGCAGGTTGACATCGGTCCTCGAACCCTGAATGCGCACCACGGTATCTGCTGGCGGCTGCCAGACCCTACCACCCCCCTTCAGGTCAAGATGACTCGAAACCCCACTCGAAAATTGGTTCTCCTCTGCGACATCGTGTCTCCCTCACAGTACGGCGCCCAGTTCTTCATCCCTGCCCTCACGCGCTTCGTAACACAGTGGTGCAACCCTGGCTACTCTGCACGGCAGGTCGAGTACTACGCTGAGGATTTCATCACGCCTTTCGATCGTCTCCCTGTCTTTCATTGCATCAAGCTCTGGAATGAGGCTGTCTATGGCAAGGAAACCGTCAACTCTGTGCACGTCCATCCACACAGCAGTGACTTGTCAGGTGATGTCATCGTCCCCACGCGTTCCGACACGGCTCTCATTCGGGTCCAAACAGAGGCTCCCCCGCAGCCCGAGCCGTTGTCTAGTGGTTCTGCGGCACCAGCATGGTCAGGAGGGCATCGGAATTTGACTGGTACATTGCCGCAATGCATATCCTGACGGTGTCCATCGCTCAACCTCATAGTTACGCTCTCAGACATGCGGGTCGCGCAAGTACGAGTTGTCTTTACTCTCCCTGACAAGGCGCTTGGCCAGCTATTCCCTGGCCTCCCTGTCTCTCAACGGCCCCCGCATCATCTGGCCTATGTCGAGTGGTTCTCGAGGTTCACGACCGCGCCCGATCGGAACTCTCGTCTCTACAAGGTTTTTCGAATTGTTCAGGACGAACAGCACATTGCCTCAATCTTGCCTGTCAGCCTGATCGAACGAAGTGTCCATCTCATACCGAAATGGCCCAGTACAGTTCCTCGACACTGGACGTGCGAGAACATCCTTGAAGAATGCTCAAGCTTTTACATCAACCCTTTCAAGGATGTGCACACGTTCTTCAACCTGTACTAGCCCTTCCTCTCCGCATCACCCTTCCAAGCCTGGCAGCCTTTTTCGCACCTTCGCACGCGTGCTCTCTCTCCCTATTCGCCTGTCTCTGCTACATGTTTGCCCCAGCCTTCACCTACGCCTACGCCCCGTCTGCATCTGCCCCAGGGCCTGGGCACATACGTACCCCCGCGCTCGCACTTGTGCGCCCTCAGCCCCTCTGCCTAACTATCTCGCGACTGCCCTCGTGCCCGCGCTCCCTGTTTACCTCCCCTGCCTGCACCAGCGCCCGCGCCCGCGATCTCCGTCTCTTCCGTCCCCGTGCCTGCAGTCATGTTCTGGGTTCGCACTCTCCTCCGGCTGTGATACCTCTGAAACTTTCTTTGTGCACTCGTGCGTCTCGGCGCCTACTTGTGCCGCATCCGTGCCGACGGTCGAGCCAGTATGCACGATGTTTCCCCATACACGCTGATGAGCTCTCACACACTCAAACGCAACAGTCGAACGCAACGGTTCTATGCCTTCACCCATCATGTCTTGATATTGGTGTGTCCCAATCCACCGTTATCTCTCACGTTCACGATCATGACTTCCGCGCGACTGCAGTATAACACACCCGCATTCACACCACGTCTGCATGCTGATCCGACAGGTGCTTCTGCGCAATTCCACTGCTTGACGACTATGACGGACACCAATATTCTCGTGAAGGAGACGCAGACGTGCAACTACATCGTGAACAAT
>CCBP010000466.1:21935-44444 GCA_000765035.1 Trametes cinnabarina
AGCTGCGCGCCATCCAGCGAAACAAGAGCACAACATCCTCCTTCGTGATCGTGCCATTCGCAATAGCCTCCAGAAGCAGAGAACCAAAGGAGAAGTCGCCGTAGGAGGTGAGCCCCGCGCCACTTCGCACGCGCTCGAGGATCTCCACGCATCTATCATAGAGGTAAGTCATATCCTTTGCAGTTTCTGGTGAGCGGTACAAGGCCTGAATTTGCGGGCCAGGCAAGATCGTCGAGAATTGCTGTCGCCCAACTAAACGCGTGCCTTTCGAGCGAATTGGACAGTACCGAGCCTGAGAGCATTTCGGGCACTTGTCGAGAGCCTCGCGATGGCCGGTGAAGCCCACACAGCTGTTGATACACATGTCGTGCACGACAGAGCAGATGCCCGTGAGCTTCTCAATGGTGCGTTTGACCTGCAAATAAGTATGAATGTCAGTGATCGAGCATACATACCTTCAGGCACGACACTGACCTTGTAATACGAGAGGACTTCGACGCGAACATCGCGGCGTGTGATCGCATCACGTATTGCATCATACGTCTCCTTAGACCCATTTGCTGACGCCATGTACAACTCAATCGACAGGACGACGTCCGGGTCAGTGATCTTCAGCTCCTCTTGCAGTGGGTTTTGAAGTTGTTCGAGGACGTCGTCCTCCAGCCCGCTGCTGCCCAAGGTTGCCGAGCGCAGAAGCTCAATGTACCTGAGAGCATTCTTGATGTCCTCTCGTGTGCTGTCCGGCAAGGCCTCGTCGGCCTCCGCAGGCTCTGTCGCCTCAGCTTCAGGTACACCGGAAGCAAGCGGATCAGTCTCCGGGAGAGGAGGTTCAAGGAGGTCTGGTGGTTCCAACAATATGTCTTCCTGTACGGCAAGTGGTTCGTCGTTCCCGAGCGGTTCGTCGTTCGCGCCATTGTCGCGATGCGCTGCGCATGGAGATGCTGCACGCGAGGATGGTCTTGTGTCGGTAGCGTGGGGAGTCCGATGTGAATGGCCTGGGGAATCCTGAGGCCAAATGATTGAGGACTACCGCACCCGCGTGAGCACGGCAAACATACCTCGTCTTCCACAGGGGGTCGCCGACGCTTCCTCTTGCGAGACCTAGATACAATGGCCGCTTCCTGCTCCTCAAGCGCGTGATCTTCATTCGAGAAGCCTTGCAGGAAGTCGGCGAACGACTGGACTTGTATGCGATGGGGTCGGTGGTTATACCATGTCCTTGCAGGTACTAGATCGCGTCCACCTGGCTTCTGTGCACAAATTGCGGTGCAATCGCACCAGTATCGAGAGCCAGTTGGCATGGGGAGCAGTGAAAAGGGAGTATAGATTGAATGCCGTAGGTACAGGTAGTGGACAAAGACAAGGCAGATCGTGTATACTCAGCATACCTGTGCTAGGGACAAAGCCGAGACGGAGCACATAACGTGGGGCGCGTTCAGACAGATGCAATGACGTTCGTTGGCACGTTACATGGTGTCGAGACGAGCGAGACGAGCGAGACGAGCGAGTGATGGCGGGAAGGAGCAAGACGGATCGACGTCTGCGGCGCTTGTGCAGATCATGGCAGAATCTGCCAGATAAGATATGCGCGGTGCGTATCCCGCCATATTGGGACGTATAGTGGCAGATTGAGCCGGAGCGGTTTTTGACTGGGGCTCAGATCTTTAGGCTCCCTCAAGTGTGCGAGGAGGCCAGCCGGCCCGCCAGGCCTAGGTTGCCCACTTCAACGGCAAAGTCCGGCCGTCTTCAGGGTGCCGAATTTGCCGACGACGGCCGTTCGGCGCCTAGAAGTCCACTCAAGCACCCTCAGGGCCTCAGCTACTCCATGCGAAGCGTTGGCATAGAAAATACCTGCCGGTTCTCCGCCATCCTTGTTCAGGACAACGTAGTCTGTCGACGGTCGTAAGTAGTTTGTTCGATAGTCAGTTCGCGGAGAGGCTCACGGGATGAAAGGACACTACCCCACTATCCGAAGCCGCGTGAAGAGCTCAGCGGCCAGTGGGAATTCAGACCGCCAGTACTCATTACTGTACGTCAAGCCAAGCCAGAGCGGCATAGTGAGTGTACCTGAAGCTCCAAGGTTCGGTTCCTGGGCAGCTGGAGGGCATGCGCCTTTCGCATTCCAGTCATCTTCGGCCTTTCGTAGAGTATCGCTTTCGGTGGTGCTCAAAGCTACAGGTAATCTTCTCAAGAACCTACGTGATGGACCGTCAAGCCTATCGCTTTGCTTCTCACATCCGATGTATAGCCGCTCACGTTGCGATGAGCGGGCAACTTGATCGAGGATGGGTGCGTTCAGGCTCACATGAGCGTCGCGTTGCGCGCGTATGATGCATAGAGTGAGGAGAGAGTGTCAACCGACATTGATCATTCACCACTGCTGGCCTTCTTCTGTGTTGTCTTCCCTGACAATGTTGCTATGCGAAAGTTTGGCTGGCATGAAGGTTCAGCTGCTGAGACGAGCTGCCGACGTGCAGTCCTTCAGCGTTCAGACATAATGCGCGACTAGGCGTGCACTTCGGACGCGGCAAATATGCGTACTCGGTATGTTCGGTTTAGACAGCATGTACACTGCAACGTCGATTGACCACATGGGGTGTACCAGCTGAGGCGTTTTTGACACAGAGATCATTCGGCTATACCGTTCACCGGCTCGAAGGCTTTATCCCAGACCTAGAAGTGAGTATCCGGGGAATCCTCGGATAAACGCCCTGGAAGGTGACCTCCACCATTTTGGAGATATAAAAGCCCTCACGATGAGCCCCGCGACACCTTCCATCCCCCCTAAAGCCTCTGCAAGGCGTTGGCGCAAGAGTGACATCCCGCGACCTTATCAATCAAACCGCGATGCCGGCATCTGACTTTGCGAAAGCGGACCTTTCTGAGGTGGTGGAGCAATTGACCACAGACGAGGCCATCCTCCTCACTGCGGGCGTGGGCTTTTGGCATACGCATGCTATAGCACGCCTTGGTATACCGGCCATCAAGGTCAGTGACGGCCCCAATGGTAGGCATTCTACATGGTACACTGCTGTAGGCCACTGGAGGTTCACCGTTTATATCTTAGGAATTCGCGGGAACCACTTCTTCATGAGCACGCCTGCGAAGTGCCTCCCATCTGCTACTGCGATGGCGGCGACGTTTGACACGGCGCTCATGGAACGTGTCGGCCTCGAGCTTCTCGCAGAAGAGGCCAAGCTCAAAGCCGCCTCCGTCCTTCTCGGCCCGACGTGCAACACGCAACGCAACCCCCTCGGCGGCCGCTCTTTCGAATCGTTCTCAGAGGACCCGCATCTCGCGGGCATGATGGCCGCAGCGTACTGCAAGGGCTTGCAGGAGGGCGGCATTGGCGCGTGCATCAAGCACTTCTGCGGTAACGACAAGGAGAACGACCGGTTCGGGTACGACTCAATCATGTCCGAGCGGGCTCTGAGGGAGATCTACGCCATGCCGTTCATGCTGGCGGAGAAGTATGCCAAGCCGTGGTGCTTCATGACTGCGTAGGTATACCCTTCTCTGTAGTGGACGTAAGGCTGAGCACGACATCCATGCAGATACAACCGCGTGAACGGAACCCACGTCTCTGAGAACCCCCACATTCTTCAAGACATCCTTCGCAAGGAGTGGGGCAGTGATACCACGACCATGAGCGACTGGTATGGAGGTGTATAACCCACGTGTTGGTGGTTTGCTAATGTCGAGGCACAGGTTCGGTATCTACTCTATTGACCATTCCATCAATGCGGGCCTCGACTTGGAAATGCCTGGCACGAACAAGTGGCGTACGCTTGACCTGATGAACCGCTCGTAAGTAACGGGCGCTGCAGAACGAGTACATGACTAACCTGACTCGCTCTACATAGCATCCAGAGTCGGAAAATCACCAAGCGCACTGTCAAGGAACGAGCAAGGAAAGTGCTACAGCTCGTGCAACGCTGTGCGAAGGGCGCGCCCGAGGTGCGTCCATTCCTCTGTTTGACCGCTCACCTCCACTCATATGCTTCCTTATCAGATCCTTGATGGTGAAGGTATCGAACGTACAGGTGACCTTCAAGCAGGCCGCGACATCATGACGCGCCTTGCAAGCCAGGCGATTGTCTTGCTGAAGAACGAGGGTGGAGTCCTCCCACTCAAACCCAAGGTACTATCTATCCTGGTTTTAAAGAAGCATTAATTTAATTAGAGATATTCGGTAGGAGCAAGGCTTGAAGAAGGTTGCAATAGTGGGCGGCAACGCGAAAGCTGTCGTTCTGAGCGGCGGAGGTTCCGCGGCGCTCAAGCCGAGCTACTTCATCTCTCCTCACGAAGGAATCGCATCAGCACTTGGCAAGATTGATCCCAACGTCGAGATCACCTACTCCGAGGGTGCCCGTGGTACGTAACAACCATGTGCACCGCAAGCTGTATTGCCTAACGCATCATGGCATGACAGCATACATGCAGATGCCCACTCTCGAGAACGAGCTCCTCACAGAGGACGGCAAGCCGGGTTGGACGGGCCTCTTCTACTCGCATGAGAACGATGACAGCATGGTGCCCCTGGACAAGCCGCTCAAGACGGTGTACATTGATGAGACGCGGATCTTCTTGAGGTATGCCATTACTATGTGACCGTTGAAAGACAACTGTTGAGGAAGTTGTGTTGTAGCACTGATTACCCCAAGGAGCTTACAAAGCGCTTCACGCTGCGTCTGCGAGGTCAGCTCAAGCCTCGCGAGCACGACTGCGAGTACGAGTTCGGCCTGCTATCGGCCGGTCGTGCCAGAGTTAGCGTTCTTCCAAGTTTTGTGTCAGACGAGCGGGTTAACATGCAACCTACATAGCTCTTCGTCGATGACAAGCTCGTCATTGACAATTGGACTAAGCAAAGGCGCGGTGACGCCTTCTTCAACAGCGGCTCGCAAGAAGAGCGCGGAATCGTCTCGCTCAAAGCTGGCGTCTCCTACTCCGTACACGTCGAGTACTGCAACGTTCGCGCGCCGGCGGACATCGATCCAGACGAGGCGGTTATGGATTCGAACGGCGGCGTGCGGCTCGGCGGCGCAGAGGTGCAGCACCCGGACGACCTCATGGCGAGCGCGGTGAAACTCGCGCAGGAGGCTGACGCGGTCATTGCCGTCGTGGGCCTCAATGCAGACTGGGAGACGGAGGGCTATGACCGGACGACGCTCGACCTGCCAGGGCGGACGGACGAGCTGGTGCGCAAGGTCGCGGCGGCGAACAAGCGCACGATCGTCGTGACCGAGAGCGGGTCGAGCATCACGATGCCGTGGGCGGACGAAGTGCCGGCGATCGTTCATGCTTGGTACCTCGGAAACTCGACGGGAGATGCGCTCGGGGAGGTGCTCACCGGTAAGGTCAACCCGAGCGGAAGACTGAGCTTGTCGTTCCCGAAGAGACTGGAGGATGTGCCGAGCCATGGGCATTTCCACTCCGAACACGGACAAGTCCGCTATGCAGAGGATCTCTTCGTGGTGAGTTCTAGCGCCATCAACATTGTTAAATCCCTGTGTATAGATGTCCTGTGACAGGGTTACAAATGGTACCACCACCGGAAGATTGAGCCTCAGTGGCACTTCGGGTAAGCTCATCCAGAACCACTGTTAGTCACACTATTGACATTCCTTTCCTGTAGCCATGGTCTATCATACACGACCTTTGAGTTCTCGGACCTCTCTCTTTCCAAACCGGCGTTCTCCAACGGCGATGTGAGCCTCACCGCGTCCGTGAAGGTCACGAATACCGGCTCGGTCATTGGCACGGATGTCGTCCAGCTCTACGTCTCATACCCAACCACGTCCAAGCTGACTCACCCGCCGCTCATGCTCAAGGCGTTCGCGAAGGTCTTCGACCTCGCCCCAGGGAAGAGCGAGGTTGTGAAAGTGGCGCTCGACAAGTACGCGGTCTCGTACTGGGAAGATCGCATCTCGCGCTGGGTGGTCGACGATGGCGAGTATGTCGTGCGGGTCGGAAGGAGCAGCGCGCCGGAGGCCCTCTCCTTGTCTGCGACGTTCAACATCGAGAAGAGGTTCGAGTGGAATGGGTTGTGAGGAGCGAGAACATGACTTCAAATTGTGCATTGGGACTCCGTGCTGCGTTTATTGTGCAGTGAATTTGGCTCGTGTGTGAAAGTTGTATACGTATGGCTTCCGATTCAGATACCATGTACAGGACTGCAGTTTCGTCCTAGTGCCATCTACCTGTGCTCTCAAAGACACGGACTCCGGCTTCACTTGCTCATGAACATGGACGTACAGCCAGCCTGAAGCAGACAAGTCCAAACATCCTCGTACCCAGTCGGTCCCAGCGAATGATTGTCGACGTCATCGAGTAAGTAGCATGATTGCAGATGCGATCAACGATACAGTAATATGATCGACCCTTCGATCGTAGCTGAGTATAGCGTGGGACAAATCCAGCAGGCGCTGCCTCCTCCTCTTGAAAGCTTGAAAGCTTGACCGATGACCGGCCGCAGTGATCACGCATTGATATTGATTAGCGGACAGCCCGAACATAGATCATAGGACAACTGCAAGGGCGCGGACGAAGGTGTCTCCTCAGCTAAATTCGTGTGGAGGAGGTGACTGAAAAAGCGTAGTACGTGTCCCTATCCCGCCGAACTCTGAATTTCTTCTAGAGGACGCATTGTTCTCACTCACATGCATGGGCATGGGCATGCCTTATGTATGTATCCGTATATCTCTCACGTCGGTGTGGTATATAAACGTGGTCAGCGGGACCTCCGGCCGGTCCTACGGCCTGCGAAGTGGTCTCGCTCGCGGGAATGCCGGTCGGGGTTTGATGACGTCGCCACCACCTCGCCCACTCGCGTGAACGACACACCTGACGAACTGGAAGAATTGTTGGTCACAGTGGTGAGAAAACTCAGCGGTACCGCTCCCCCTTGCGTTTTCGTTGAACTTCGTCGACGTTCGTCTGCGATCTGGTTCTCCCCGCGGTGCTGATATATATAGCACCAGTGGGACGCGCATTTGTTCTTTGGTAGTCCGCCTCAGCCTCTTGCCATTGACCCCACAACCTGACACCTATCAGCCACCTCAAACTCACCGGCGTTGATCTAAAGTCTCACCACAATGGCGCCCAAGATGGAATACGGTCAGTCTCATTTGCCACTTGCCCACATGCGGCGTCATAAGCAACATGTTCACACTTCACCGCAAATCTCGCAGTGCGTCTCGGAAACTCTGGGCTGAAAGTGTCGAAGATCATTTTGGGATGCATGTCCTACGGCAGCCCTGAGTGGCAGGGCTGGGTCCTTGGCGAAGAAGAGGCGCTCAAGCATATCAAATACGCGTATGTTTCCAGTTTGTACGCTGCCCGTGAATGCCATGAAGACTTACGCCGGTGCTGCGTCCAGCTATGACCAGGGGATCACGACCTTTGACACTGCAAATGTAGGCTTCTGTTTGAAGTGTTGGATCACGAGAATAGTGGAATAAACCGCTCCGGCGTGTAGGTGTACTCGAATGGTCTTTCGGAAGTCATTCTGGGCAAGGCGATCAAGCAGTTCAACCTCCCTCGCGAGGAGCTCGTCATCATGACCAAGGTTCGTAATCATCTTGAGGTCACTAGTTGTGGTCTTGCTCATGCGTGTTGCCTCCAGGTGTACTTCCCCGTGGCGAAGGAGCCTGGCACCAACATCTTCGCATCCGGCAAGACGCCGGAGGAGCTCGGTATTATCAACCAGAAGGGGCTGAACCGCAAGGTTCGTCAGACTTTCGAGACGTCAGATTTTACCCAGACTGACGCGCTCTGCGAAGCACATCTTCGACTCGGTTAAGGCGAGCTTGAAGCGTCTACAGTTGGATTACATCGACCTGCTGCAATGTGAGCCATCTTCCGCCATGACATGGGTTGTGCTGGGCGCTGATCACGTTCAGGCCACCGCTTCGACTACGATACCCCTATTGAGGAGACTGTGAGTCCATATGCGCGGAATATGGATTTGCTCTGACTTGAACTGTTTTATGTTTTCAGATGCAAGCTCTCCATGATGTCGTCAAGGCTGGCTACGTCCGTTACATCGGCATGAGTTCTTGCTATGCCTATCAGTGTACGTCTGTCGTCCTAGCCTGATCTGAGATGCATGTACTGATCTCACGCTGTAGTCCACCAGATGCAAAGTACGTTCCTGTGCGATCGTCGAGGTGCTCGGATTATGATTCTCATCATCTTCCCGCAGACTATGCGATCACGCACAACCTCACGCCTTTCATCTCGATGCAGAACCATTATAGCTTGATCTACCGTGAGGAGGAGCGGGAGATGTTCCCCACGCTCAAGGTTCGCGTTCTGGTTGGCAACGCTTGCACTCATCTTTTATGACGAACCTGCGTTTCTAGCACTTCGGTGTCGGCTCTATTCCGTGGTCGCCTCTCGGTCGCGGTCTCCTTACGCATCCTCTCAACACTGAGACACTCCGGTCGAAGACTGACAAGTATGCTATCTCATTTTCGACTTCTGAGTGCGATCCTTGTGACTCACATGTTCGTCGCGCAGGTACCTCCAGATTTATAAGATCCCTGCAATCCCCGCTATTGTCGGCCGGTGAGTGATGTCGATGCTCCATATTCAAAACAACAGCATGTTGAGACAATTGTTCAGCGTCGAAGAGCTCGCGAAGAAGAAGGGCGTCAGCATGGCGCAGATCGCGACCGCCTGGATTTTGTCCAAGCCTGGGGTGACCGCGCCCATCATCGGCACGACGAGCCTCAAGAACCTCGAGGACATCCTCGGTGAGTACTCTCAGTCGCAAGCGAGCGTTGTAACGAGCGCTGATGCGTGGGTGTGCGCAGGCGCGCTCGATGTGAAGCTGACGGAGGACGAAATCAAGTACCTCGAAGAGCCGTACCAGCCTGTGCCCATCCTCGGCCACTCGTAAACGGTGCACGGCACGCTGCGCGGTCAGATCGGAAGCCTGGAAGACCTTGTAACGATATCGACGTGTCATACGATGGGATGTTCGAATGTGCTATCAGCGAGGAGGATTACCAAGCTGCGATAACCTTCTCCCAGTGTGGGTGCCATGAGTAAGCTGGCTCTGCGAGATGTTTTGGGATTGGGTCACCAGATTGCAACAGTGATACTGGGACTCGCTCTGGATCACACTGGATGACCGATGAATTTCCGCGACGGATCCCTAGAGGCGCGAAGCTCGAGAGCCATGTGAGCATTGTGGGAGTCGCAGCTCTGATCGTACGAACACCGACAGCCGCAATTGTATGATGTGTCCAATATTCATGGACTCCGGATGAGCGATACAGCTGATTACAATTTCTGTTGAGCAGAGATGATCGTCTTCGGGAATATACACTACTAGGTAGTACTTGCGATCATGCTCACTGTCGACATTCAGACCATTGGTGACTACATATTCGATGCCGGACGCTCCCACATGTATTATTACCAGGAGCTCGGCAAATGCCGACCGTAGCGCAATAGAGCTTATTCGCAACGGGGGTCTCGCGGTATTGGGTGGAGCGCCATCAGGTATTGGGTGGCTCTCTGCCCTGCAGAGCTCTTAGGTGCACGGTTGGTATTGCTCCGCCCGGCATCAGGCACTACCCCACGGGCGGTAAGGCCGTTGCGAATAAGCTCTAATGTGGCCGAAGCGGCGTCCCGTGGCAGACAAGCTTCCTAATAACTGACGTCGACAAGCCTTCGAATTCTTCGCCGATATGCTTTTCCGGATCTCCACGGGGAAAAGAGTTGTCGACGTGAGGCATGACATGCATGACAGGGCATGACGTCTCAGAACGGCTGCGCTGAGAACCCTCCGGTGACATATACATATATATATTTAGATACATATGTATGCCCTGAGTTGCGGCCCCCCGTCCTCTGCAGTGCCCGCTTATCTCGAGCACACCTTCCATCACCAGCGAACCTAACCTTCTGACGTCCCCAGGCATAGCTTCGTGAAATATGGCTGACAAGAAAATGGAATATGGTAGGCGATCATGTTGTGCCGAGAGACTGTGTATTGACTGTGACCATCTCGATGTCTCGAAGTTCGCCTCGGCAACTCTGGCCTGAAGGTGTCCAAACTCATCTTGGGGTGCATGTCCTACGGCTCTCCCGATTGGCAAGCATGGGTTCTCCCCGAAGAAGAGGCGATCAAGCACATCAAGTTTGCGTGAGTGTCTCGCCTCTCACAGTAGAGCGAATGCCCTGGTTTGATGGCGCGACGACGGCGTACAGCTATGAACATGGTATACAGACATTCGATACCGCCAACGTGCGTGGCGTTTCGTGTCCATGTTATGGCATAACTGGCATTATATTCTGACATTGCACCGTGTTTTGGCCACCAGACGTACTCGAATGGCCTGTCAGAGGTTGTTCTTGGGAAGGCTATCAAGCAGCTGAACCTCCCTCGCGAGGAGCTCGTCATCATGACCAAAGTATACTCATATCTTCACTTTGTCGATACCTTTCTGAGACGTCGCGCTTCTGTAGGTCTACTTCCCGACGCCAGAGGGTTCCAATGAAACCTCCTGGAACCCAGGCTTTAGCCCGGAGAAACATGGCATCATAAACCAGAAGGGCCTGAACCGCAAGGTCTCTTTCCCGTCGATATGTGGGAGGTCCAAGTCGCTGATGGCCTCCTCCTAGCACATCTTCGACTCCGTGAAGGCAAGCTTGAGGCGCCTGCAGCTCGACTACGTGGATCTCCTCCAATGTGTGTTCTGCATGATATATGTGTCCAAGTGTCGCTGATTCCCTTGACGTGCAGGTCACCGGTTCGACTACACCACGCCGATCGAGGAGACTGTATGCGGTTGTCCTTTGCGTCTCGGTCGATGTATACTGATGGGATTCTTAGATGCAAGCTCTACACGATGTTGTGAAGGCCGGATATGTTCGGTACATCGGCATGAGCTCCTGCTACGCCTACCAGTGTAAGTTCCTGGGCCTTCGTCCTCAGGCAAGGACTTGTCCGGCTGATTGACCCATTTGTAGTCCAACAGATGCAGAGTAGGTCATGTATGAAGCACGCCCAACGTCTCAGGCTCACCTAGAGATTGGAACTCGACAGACTACGCGATTCAGAACAATCTTACCCCGTTCATCTCCATGCAAAACCACTACAACCTGCTATATCGCGAGGAAGAGCGCGAGATGTTCCCGACCCTGAAAGTACGTGTCCCATGCACAGTAGGGCGCTCACACACAGCTGAACATCGCATAGATTTTCGGGGTTGGCGCTATTCCGTGGTCGCCTCTCGGCCGCGGTCTTCTTACACGTCCCCTTAAGGAGGAGACAATTCGTACAAAGAGTGACGGGTGTGTTAGTTAAGAGATCTGCGAGATAACCTGGGCACTGAGGCAGAAGCTTTAGTTTCGTCCAAATGCTCAACCGCATGTCGACTCTCCCTGCTATCGTCAGCCGGTAAGTTGCGTCCTATGTCACCACTACGATCTGATGGCGCTGACTCTTTTATAGCGTGGAGGAGCTTGCAAAGAAGAAGGGTGTGAGCATGGCGCAGATCGCCATGGCGTGGATCCTCTCTAAGCCTGGTGTGACGGCGCCCATTATCGGCACGACCTCTTTGAAGAATCTTGAGGACAGCATTTGTGAGTGTGCTCAATAATCCACCTCTCTGTGCAATCATCGCTGACTGTATCCATTCTCTCAGGCGCGCTCGACTTGAAGCTGACTGAGGATGAGATCAAGTTCCTCGAGGAGCCGTACCAGCCTCTGCCTATTCTTGGCCACTCTTAATGCTATCGACGCTTATGAGCGTGTATCTCCGTAGAATCGTAGTTAAGCACTGAATGCATCCCGAGAAAAGCGTAGAGAGGATGCGCTATGAGCATAGTAAGGTGTGCATCGTCGCCGCAGTGAGACAGGATATGAATACATGGTGGCATACCTACCGCCGTCGAAGCGGCCCACTGCGCGCCGGTGGTTCTTGCTCGGTATGTGTATGTCTGTCACCATGTGCACTCTGTCAGATGTTCGATTTGGAGATTATCCTCGGCAGCGCTACCAACTAGCTCAACCTTCCTCGTGAGGAGTTCGTGATTATGACCAAGGTACGTGTGGAGACACTTGCCACGTCCGACTCATGCGTGTCCTTGAACGCGCATGTGTGTGCAGATCTACAGCCCCGTTGGCAAGGAGTACGGTATGGACCTGTTTGCGCCAGACTTTGACCCTGTCGATCACGGCATTGGAAATCAGAAGGGGCTCAACCGTGAGATACATTTTGTACTGTTCTCATACTCTGTCATGCAGCTGTTCGATCGACATGCGACACATTCTCTTTGGAGTGAACGCTTGCTTCGCGCGTCTCTGCCTGGACTACATCGACGTCCTGCAATGTGATTTCGTCGCATCGTGCGGGTTTTCTCCATTCTGGCCTCTGGTAGCCCTTGCATTTAAGTCATCGCGTCGTTGACAAAACTCCGATTAAAGGAACAGTGATCGAGCTAAGTCTTGAGTACCCTTACCAAGCATCCAATATCATGGCCCTGCGGTAGAGATACGAGCGCTTCAGACGTCGTACAGGTCGGTTTCGAAGGCCACATCGGGATGAGCTCGTGTGTCCTCCTGTCCATCGTGTCTCAGTCTCGCGGACGACGTATTGATTCTTTCTGACTGGACGCCAGTCCATTAATTCAAAATACGCCGTTCTATCCTATCTGTTTGTATACACTACGACCCTGAATGTCTGAACGTTGCAGTCCTAACTGACCCCGCGTCGAGGGCGACGGGAGACTTTGTTGCCGCGATCTGCAGAACGCGGTCACGTGATCGTGCTTGCTTGCATCTACAATAAGTCTGTCTCTCGAAGCTCCCCCTTCTTATTTTTTTGTGGACAGATAACACACTGAGTATATGTGTCAGCCGCGCCTCTCTAACCAAGATGCAACATCGCCGGTATCTTATCAAGAGTGCCTCACTTGTCTTCGACATGGTCAGGTTGAGATATTTAGTGTAAGTACCGCCTGGGGCGGAGCCCACTGTACATGTGTCACCCGTGGAATCAGGTAGAGAACTCACTTCTACCGATACCGTTTACGTAGCTGACCTGTAATTGTGTTATCCACGTCAATCTCCGTGGAAGACCTGGCCTTGTCATACCTGAAATTCCTCTTGGCGCCTTTTAAGTGCTATCCGCGGCCTATGAAAGCTTATTCCCGCAAGGATCACACTGCGAAGCAATGATTCTGAAGTCTTCCCATTCGGAAGCAATATATGTCACTCATGAGACGCGGCCACTTTTCTCAATATGTCGGATGACATCGCGTGCAGCTTGGCAATGGTCGTAGGTCGTGGGTCGTCTTGCTCTTACTTGCAATTCGAAGGCCCAGCGCCCGGCATACACATGTACATCATTTGCAGTCGGTCGCCTGTGAGTGCTATGCATTATCATATCTAAGGTGATTTATAGAACTGTCTTGTGCCTGTTTCATGACGGAGTTCCGTGTAGGATGCGGTCTTCTACCGGTGCCCCAGCAGAGCTTTATGCCTTTCACGCACGATGAGTCAGGTAATATAGGGGGCCTTTGCAGTTACCCATAATATTTCTGCGTTGCGCGTGCACGATGGGAGGAGATCATGGGAGATACGGAGAAGCCCAGTCGTGCGCCGCAGTAGTGGATGTGAACCGTCATCAATTTTGAAGGATTGCGCTCACTCAGCAGGGCGGCGCGGCGGCATCTTCTATGACGCGTCCCACGCGAACCCGATTGCTTTGAGTCGACGCGCTCGATCCGGCCAAAGTACCCAGGCCCAGCATATAAAGGCCTTTCGTTCGCACTGACGGTTCCCCGCACCTGCGTTCGATTCCCATTCTCCACACTAGCCACTCCACCCGTTCCACAAGAGCATCCCAGCCACTATCTCAATCTCATCAAAATGGCTGAAAAGACGAAGATGGAGTACGGTGAGTACATACACTGAATAGAACAGCCCATCAGCGACGTCGACTGCTACTGTAATTGTCTCTTGAGTATTGACCCCTGTTTCTCAGTTTGCCTGGGCAACTCTGGCCTGAAAGTATCCAAGATCATCCTCGGATGTATGTCATACGGCTCGCCGGAATGGCAAGGTTGGGTCCTCCCCGAAGAGGAGGCTATCAAGCACATAAAATACGCGTGAGTCACTTCATAAAGGAATTGAAGGTCGTTACGGGAACGGTGACCGTGTCACGCTACAACTCCTCAGCTATGAACATGGCATTCAAGCGTTTGATACCGCGGACGTGCGTAGATCAACGCTCAGTGGGAGCATGCCAAATCTGATGAGGGCCTCCGGGACTTTGACAGGTCTACTCGAACGGTCTTTCGGAGATCATCCTCGGAAAGGCTATCAAGCAGCTCAACCTGCCGCGGGAGGAGCTCGTGATTATGACCAAGGTGCGTCGTCCTCCTATGATGTCCAGGTTGCGGTGACGAAACACCGCCCCCTGCCACACAGCTTTACAGTCCAGTTCCCAAGGACTATGGGGTCAACGTATGGATCCCGGGGTACAACCCCGCTGAACATGGTATCATCAACCAGCAGGGCCTGAACCGCAAAGTTCGTCCTGAGCATGCATCGCCGATTTGTTGGGTCTGAGAAGCGCTCCATATCTGTAGCATATATTCGACTCGGTTAAGGGAAGTTTGGAACGCCTCGGCGTAGAGTACATCGACCTTCTTCAGTGTGCGTCTGTTGCTCAGGCTGTTCTCACATAGATCGGACTTTGCTAATCCCGATTTTGCTTAGGCCACCGCTTTGACTACAACACTCCGATCGAGGAGACCGTAAGTAAACAGCTAATCAATATCATTAATCGCAACTGCCATGCTGACTCCCGAGTCTATCACAGATGCAAGCCCTTCACGATGTCGTCAAAGCCGGATACGTGCGCTACATCGGCATGAGCTCGTGCTATGCGTACCAGTGTATGGAACTTCGTTTCCTCAGGTCTGCGTCAAGCTGACAGCTTGCGTCCCGGAACAATAGTTCATCAAATGCAGAGTATGTCTCCAACGTTTCCATCTCTTTGCCTCTTCTTGCTGACCACTACCATGGCAGACTACGCGATCACGCACAACCTCACTCCCTTTATCTCGATGCAAAACCACTACAGCTTGATTTATCGCGAGGAGGAGCGCGAAATGTTCCCTACATTGAAGGTTAGCTCATATGCTCAGATGAGGATCGGTCTCCTGCTCACTTACGCGCGGCTCTGTTCGTTAGCTATTCGGCGTTGGCGCCATTCCGTGGTCCCCTCTCGGCCGTGGTTTGCTCACACGTCCCCTTGACCAGGAGACAGTCCGTCGTAAAACGGATGGGTATGTATCATGGCTTTGTATCGTTACACGCCATGCCTTTAATCTATCCTTGTAGCTTCCTTGGTGCTTTCAATATATCGAGCCTCCCTGCTGTCGTTGGCCGGTACGTTGTGTATCTGTCCCACCGTAGCCACATCTGAGCGCGCGTAATTCCCAGTGTCGAAGAACTCTCGAAGAAGAAGGGCGTGAGCATGGCGCAGATCTCAATTGCATGGATTCTGTCCAAACCGGGCGTGACGGCGCCCATTATCGGCACAACGAGCCTCAAGAACCTCGAGGATATCCTAGGTCAGCGTTTCTGCCCACACCTCACCAACGTTACTGACTGACAGAAATACACAAAAGGGGGACTGGACGTCAAGTTGACCGAGGATGAGATCAAGTTCCTCGAAGAGCCATACCAGCCGACCAACATTATCGGCCATTACTGAGCGTCGCTTCGGTGATCAAGTTCCTTAGCACGCAGTGATAACCATGCGGTCTATGTAACAAGTGTACTTCAATACGAATAATCTTGGACTGACTGGCGCAACATGCCGATCAGCGCTACAGTAAGTCTACAACGCCTCCTTGACGACATGTGGCGCGCCCGTCTGCTCTTCCTTGACACCCTCAAAACCGCTTGCTCTCGCCGCTCGCACTCCGTTCTTCCTCTCTTCCGCCAGTGGGGCTTCCGCGACCAGACAGACGGCGACGTATTCGTACGCTAACCCTGCCTGGTTGCCATACCCCACGAATGGCCAGCGTGAGTTGTTCAATTTGTTGTGAGGAGTCACCCAGTACACCGGCTGAGCATGTGCGCGGCTCGGACGGATCGTGTGCGGCTCGGATGCTGACGTGTCCGACTCGCCCTCTAGATGTCCGTCTTTGACGAGGGTGACATCCTCCTTTCTTTTGAAGATCCCGTACGGGGAGCCTTCCCAAGGCTCCGCCTCTAAGGCCTTGATATCATCGAACAAGAACTTGTCGTCATGATCCCATAGGTCCTGCATGAACAGGCGGAGCTTGGGCTGGAGCCCGAGTGCGTGGCACGCCTCGTACAACGCCGCGTCACTTCCCTTCAAATGCGCTCGCACGATGCCGACCAGGTCTGACTGCGATTCCGTAGTCCATACGTCGGTGACAATGGGGACGGGATACATGTGCCGCAAGGCAAAGGCGAGCGTGCCCCCGTCGGGGAGCACCTCGGTGTTGCTCAGGAAGTTCAGCAACGCGTCGCGCACCATGTCGGAGTTAAATTGCGTCGGCTGGAGTATGTCGAGGCGCTCGGCCGGGGGCACGCGCTTCGGCGGGCTCGAGGCGTCGGCGAAGTAGAGGTTGTACGTCAAGTTGACGCGGTGGCCCGTGCGCACGGGGAGCACTCGTGCTCGACGTCGCTGAAGAACGCGGCGAAGGCGATGCGGTCGCTGTGCCCCGTGAGGAGGCGCGCACTGTCAAAGGTCCACTCCTTGCCCTCGTGGCGCAGGACGAGCTCGCCGCCTTCGTGCGGGGTGGGGAAGACGACGACAAGGGAGGCGAACATGTTGTCCGAGCGGGGCGTATCGAGGTGCGGCTTGAAGAACGCGCATTTGCCTGTGAACGATGTGAACAGCGGAGGCCTGTTTGAGCATCACTCGTATGTCACATAAGATGGGTCCGGTACTTGCCATAGAGGTTCAGCTTATACAGCTCCACGTCGATCGCCTTCTTCTCTTGCTCGCCGGCGAGGAGAGCCTGGCGGACCACGTCGACCAGCCCGTTGAGCTCGATGTTGAAACGCGTCATGAATGTGTCTGGCTCCATCTTGCCCGCCTTCCGGTATGTCTCGTCCAGGACCGTCTCGCGGTTCTTGCCAAAGGACGCGGGCTCGCAGGCGTTTTCGAGCGCTTCCAGCTCGGCGATGCGCTGAGCGACGGTTGTGAAATCGAGGAACCTATGGACGCCAGGCCGATGCATGTGGGTAAATCGAAATGTGATCAGTGCAGCTCTGAGCGGTGGAAAGAGGCTGGGGAGAGACACCCACTTTGGATCGGTCCTGCCATAGTATAGCTCAAGATCGGCGGTCGGGACCTGGAGCGTCCCGCTGCAGAGCGGCGGGGTCGCGATGAGCGTCGCGCGGAGCTGGTCGAGAAGGACCGAGCTCTTAGGCTGAGGAGTCGAAGTGGGGGATTCCATGATGAGGGCAGGTTACAATCGAACAGGACGACTTGCTGAGAAGCACAGTAGTGTCTCCCTTATATGCCCGACAAGCTCCCACCTGCTGTGCACCGTTCAGAACGGGGTGCACCTGGCACGTTTGCGAAGAGACGTAAGTCAGAGGTCAGATTTTGGACGATGATGTACGGACCTGTCATTGCCCCTGCCATTAAAGCAGGACGCTCTCCATGCCCGTCTTTCTGTGACCACGAAGACCGACCGTGGTCGACCAAGGAAGCGAAAAGAAAGGAAATGTCGCTCATATTGTTCCCAAGACGAGTCAGTATGGATTAATGCGGACGACCGTCGTCGTGCGTGGTCTCGTTCCCAGACGGCTCGGTGGTACACGGCCCCCGCCTATGAACCACAGAGGCGATTGCCTTTTTGAGACATGACTCCGTTTGGAAGCCAAACCCTGTTGGGATGTGTGAGAGAGCATCGTGCAAGCACGCTCAAGCACGCTCGCAACGACCTTATTACGTTGCAAGGGCCAGGCTGCACGGCACAAATTCGGGCTCTATCGCTGACTCGTACCGACACATCTTGGCCGATCTCCCTCAACCTATGCACAAAGGCTTCTTTTGAGAACTGTGACGGAGGGTAACGTACACATCAGCGCCTTATTTCATTTCTGCAACAGTCCAGGGACGGGTCGCCTGAGAGCATTACGTATCCCAAGCGTTGTCGAGCGAGTCCAGACTACACACCATCGTCTCGTTCATGCCAATAAGCACACTCAATTCATTTTATTTATCACTCACTTTATTTCGTGCACTCATTCATGACGTCATAGCCTGCAAGTACTCACGACATAGGCGCCGAATATCAGGAGCAGACACAGCTCTTCTTCCTCCTGTGTTGTGCACTCCATACACATAGTATATATGGTTTGAAAGCAGACATTTGCCTCTGTTCAGCTGTAGCAAGAACAGAGTGTATAGATGAGGTTTTGGACGAGTGAACATTTGGTGGGCGCTTGCTGATTCAGCCCAAGGGCTCGCTTGTGGCAGCCTTACGTCAGCCAAGATCAATGCACGAAATAAAGTGAGCGATAAATAAAATGAATTGAGTGTGCTTAATGCCTCCTACACCGCTCTCGGTACGGCTCATCGTGACTGACCAGAGATTTGGCCGGTTTCAGTGCCTACGCCGTCGCTACACCAGCTCGTTCCGTAGCAGGGGGAACTTCGGCGAATAGGCAGACCGATACGTATTGATAGTTCAGAGCAACCTCATTCCCGTAAAATGCGATTGGCCAGCGGCTTTGATTCACGGTCGAGTCGTTGGGGAGGAGCCAGTACACAGGTTGGGCTGGTCGCGTTTCGAGGGGATTTCAGCCCCAGCAGTTCGCAGGCTGCATCGCTGCCTTTCAAACCCTCCTTGACGGAATGAAGGAGATCATATTGGCTGCCTGGAGAGTCCCTCCCCAGACGATTCCACACGTCTCCTACGGAATCGGGATCTACGAACTTAGGCACGGGGTAGGCGTGGCGCAGACCGTGCGCGATGGTCCCTCCAGCAGGCAGGATGTCAAGGTTGCCCAGGAAGTCGGCCAACGCATCCTTAACGATGCTGACATTATATTGGGCAGGTTGCGTCACGGCGTGGCTTTCCAGAGGAGGGATCACCTTGGGCTGGGAGTCCACGCTGAAGAAGGCGACGAAGGCGATACAGTCGTTGTGACCAGAAAGCATCTGTGCGCTATTGAAGCTCCTCTCCTTGCCGTCATGACGGAGCACGAGTTCGCCTCCATCATGAGGGGTGGGGAAGACGACGACAAGGTTTCCAAACATCTTGTCCGAGCGAGGCGTGTCAAGATGCGGCTTGAAGAACGCGCCCTGGGGCTATCCATGATCATATATATCATGAGCATCACTAGGATATGTGCCACACACAAAGGTGGCCACCATAGACGTTCAGATATAAATCTCGGCCACTATAGCCTGCTCGTCTTTCGCACCGGTGAGGAGAGCTGAACGAACGAAACTGAGGAGGCCGGACCGCTCCACGTTGAAGCGAGTCACAAAGTCGTCCGGGCTCATCTTTCCCGCCTTCCTGTACGTCTCGTCTAGGACGTTCTCCTCGCCTTTTCCAAACGAAGCAGCAGTGCAGGCCCTCTCGAGCTCGTCCATGTCGGCTATATGTTGGTCCACGTCTGCGAAGTGGATGTATCTGCCAACGCCGCAGAAGGATCAGGGTCGCTTACTTCGATTCCTCACACCACCGATAATACGGACCTCGATATAATATAGTTCCAGCTCTGCACGCGAGAGCTGTAGCGTCCCGCTGCAGAACGGCGCTGTTGCGGTAAGCGTCACACGGAGGCGATCGAGGAGAGCAGATGGCTCGGCTTTGGATTGGTCCATACCTGAGCGAAAGGGCGGGGTTTGATATCTAGATGCCGGCTGCTGGTCAGTACTCCTCTTTCGCACCTGCTGATCGTAGCACTGTGGTGAGCGCTGCAGAGGGCCTCGAAGGTCTATAGACAACATATGGCCGCTCGCATGCCTCTACTAAACGGGGCTTGACACTCGTGCCCGGGACGCGACAGAGCGACCAGCCTGTGCGCATTCAGAGAATCATATGTACATATCAGCGCGTACTGTCGAAAGGATAGAGAAGACAGGAAGATCGGGAGGAGGAAAACGCATAGCAAGAAAGAATCAATAACCGAAGGGACGACCGTCGTTCATGGGGCCATGACCTAGCACTAGTAGATCTGCGCCGTCTCGATCCCATAGATGTTCACCCCTCTCTGTGTAGAGCGCGTTAGTGGAACACGCTCATGACACCGCGCATGTGCGAGACGCACCTTCCGTGGACAATGCTCGGTGACGCGCGCGCAGCCCCATATTTTGATCTCCTGGATGTCGGAACACTGCTCCAATATATCCTTGACGAAGAAGTTGTCGGCAGAACGACAGAATCCGACGTCCAGTTTCTTCAGGAAGCGGGCGTTCTTGGGAATCCCCTTCAACGCGTCTTCGGACAGGTCCTTCCATCCGTTGAGGTTCAGCTCCGTGAGCCGCTCGCCGGAATGCTTGAGCAGGGCTCCCAGAGCTGCATCGGCCAGCTCATGGTTCCGTGACAAGTCAAGCCTGGACAGCGGTTTGCCCTGCCACGTCTCAAAGAACTCGGCCACTCCTGCATCTGTTATGTCTGTCGCGTTCGCCATCATCAAGGCGTCGAGTCCTAGGGCGTGTGGTTTCACGCCTCGGAACAGCACACCATCGGTCACGCCTGCGTGCCCGGAAAGGTCGAGATGTTGTAGCGACGGCCCAACAGCGACAAGGAGGTCGATGAGTGCCGTATCACTCAACGCATCAGGGCGTCCAGGATATGAGAGGTCTAGATATGTGAGCTTTTCCCCGAGAGGCTTGATCTCCACAAGGAACTCGTCAGACAGTTGCCCCACTTCCTTAAGCCGCAGCTCACGGAGGTTGGGGCAACTCTGAACAAGCACGCGCATGCACTCAATGTCAAAACGAGGGCTTTGAGTAATCAGGAAACCCTCAAGATCTGGATGGGCGCGGAAAAAAGCCTGCCAAGCGGGTGCACGGACGAGGAAGGGGCCAAGGAGTTCCACTCGCTTGAGCTGGGGAAGTGATGCAGCCCATGTAGAGGCCACGGTGTCGTCCATGTGGCCGCAGAAATCGAGTCGAAGGTTGGTCAGGTTCGGGTTCAGGGATGCAAGAGTGCAAAGCGCGGGAGGGGTTAGATCTGCGTCGCGGTGAGCAATGAGGCAGATGATTCAGATGTATCCACTTACTGGTGACATCGTACATGATCAGTCGTTCGTTCTCGACATTGTAGAATAGCGTTGCATTCTCCGCGTTCCTGGATGCATGTCGTGAGCATGATTAGCAATAGAAGCATGGCGGGATGGGCGTACAAGCTCCTGTTCTTGGCCAATGCTTTTGCGATCTCGTCCAGGTTCATACCACCGATATCACCCAGCGCCTCAACGTCATCTATATGCTTACTAATGACCTACGAAATGGTGAGTGTCGGACCACCAGCATCGCACTATTAGCTTACCTGGATGCATATTGAAGCAAGACTGGGTAACCTTCGATCTTCAAAATGCTCCACCTTACGCTTGTCGGTCGCAGGTTTTCGTTTCCGAGGAGCAGCTGGCTTCTTGAAAGGATCATTGCCCGAGGACTTCGCACATGGATGACACAGGTATCCTGGCGGTGGATTCGCGGCCACCGTATATTTCGTCTACCAGAGACTCAATGTCTGATATCGACGAAGATACAGGATGCAACTCACGACAGTGAACTGCTTCTGACATCTTGCGCAGTTCTCGAAGCTGCCCACTGGGGGCTTGGGAATATCGTCCCTCCACATCTTCGACAAAGCAGAGTAGGGATCCTCGTCTTCATCCTCATAATCGTCATTGTCGTTCTTTTTGGCCTTCTTCTTTGCCTTTTCCTTCTCTTTGGCCTTCAGCTTGGCTTCCGCGGCCTTGGTGAGTTTGCGCTTGCGAGGAGTTACAGGCTCTTCTGGCTCGTCCAAGTTGTCCGACTCGAAACCATCAGCTGCCTGGGAGCGTCCAGGATCAAAAACATGCTAGGAAGTGGGTGTAACATGGACGTACTGGGGCGCCTCCCGCATCTCCCATCTGAACATCATCCGCTGTCTGCTGCGGCTGGTTGCTGGGACCCGCTGCGGGCGCATCGTCTGCTTGTCTGAGCTGCGCTCTACGCGCTACCGTGGTGGGAGTAATTCCAGATTCCTGTATGAGAGAGCGGTCGATGGCTGTAGCGTGAAATCGGCAGAAGCAAAAGCAAAACTTACCCGTAAAAACTCTGTCAGCGCCGAAGACGGCCCTCGTACATTGTTTCGACGATTCATATGGGTACCAAAGGCCTTACAGCGGTAAAGTGCGGTCGTAAGGTAGCAAAGCTGAAGCAGACGGCAGAGATGCACAGAACGAAGAGCTCAGGAGGCAGGAGGCAGGAGGAGGGGAACAAGGCGCGTCGCGACGTGGGCCATTAAGGCACAAACACACCACAA
>CCBP010000471.1:0-11054 GCA_000765035.1 Trametes cinnabarina
CGGGACTTACGCCTGGCCGGGACTCCGAGCGTATGTCCGGGACTACGTGAAGTCTTGCACCCAGTGCGCGCGCGCGAAGACCCCTCGGCATCTCCCCTACGGGACACTCAAGCAACTCCCGATCCCGGAACGTCCCTGGAACTCCATCTCCATGGATCTCATTGAGCAGCTTCCCAGTTCCGGAGGCTATACCGCCATTCTCGTCGTCGTGGACCGTCTCACCAAGCAGGCTATCTTCATCCCGACGCACGATACCCTCACGGCTTCGGAGCTCGCGGACTTGTTTGTCATGCACGTCTTCTCCAAGCACGGAGTTCCGTCGCACGTCACCTCCGATCGGGGTTCCGAGTTCGTGTCCCATTTCTTCCGCTCCCTCGGAAAGGCCCTCGACATGCGTCTCCATTTCACTTCCGGATACCACCCGGAAGGCGACGGTCAGACCGAGAGAGTGAACCAGACCCTGGAGCAGTACCTCCGGATCTACTGCAACTACCAGCAGGACAACTGGGCTCGCCTTCTCCCTCTCGCGGAGTTCGCATACAACAACGCGCCCAATGCGACCACCGGAATTTCGCCCTTCTTCGCCAATAAGGGCTACCACCCTGGACTTACGGTGCATCCAGAGCGCGACCTCACCTCCGCGCGAGCCCGGGAATTCGCAGTAGACCTCGAGGAGCTTCATACGGAACTCCGCAAGCAAATCGCGGAAGCTCAGGCCCGCTATCAGGTACAGGCGGACAAGCACCGTCTGCCCGCACCGGATTTCCGGATCGGAGATTTGGTGTACCTGAAGGCCGAACACATCCGGACAACCCGCCCGTCCAAGAAGCTGTCGGAAAAGTTCCTAGGCCCCTTCGAAATCATCGCGAAGGTAGGAACTCACTCCTATACGCTTCGGCTTCCGGACTCCATGCGCGCCGTCCATCCGGTCTTCCATGTCTCCCAGCTGGAGCCCGCAACTCCGAACGTAATCCCGGGTCGAGTACAGCCGCCTCCCCCTCCTGTTATCGTCGACGGGGAGCCGGAGTACGAGATCTCGGAAATCCTGGACTCCAAGCTAGACCGACGCCGGAAGACTTGTAAACTCTTGTACCTAGTCCGTTGGGCTGGCTACGAGGGAACGGACGAAGAAACTTCGTGGATTTTGGCCACGGAGCTCGGGCACGCGCAGGAGTTAGTCTCGGATTTCCACCGGACTTATCCGGACAAACCCGGACCCTTAGAAAAAGTCGCTTAGCTTCGCTTCTCCTCACTATTACCCATTCATTCTTTCTCACTCACACTTATTGGGTTACTATTGCCAAGAAGCTTTTATTTTCTATTCTATTCTATGTACCTCGGAGTTCCGTCGGACTTCCCTAAACCTCCTCCTCGCCCTCGCCGTCGCTGTCCTCGCTGTCCTCCCCCTCGCTCTCCTCCCCACTCGACCCCTCGTACTCCTCGTCGTTCTCCGCCGCCGCCTCCTCCTCCAGGTACTCTATGTAGGCCTCGACCTGGGCCTTCCGCCACTCCGCCTCCTTGAGGAGGACCTCCGCGGACTCCCGGAGAGTCCGAAGCTCCTCCCGAGCGGACTTCAGCTCCTCGGAAGTCCGGTCGAAGCTGCGGCGGAGCCCCTGGACCTCGACGAGGAGCGTCTGCATCAGCTCCTCGCCGGTCAGCCGGCCGGGCTCTCCGGGCTCCGCCTGCCACACGGCGCGTCCCCGGGAACTCCCCGGGACGGCCGCCCCTTCCGCCTCCTTCTCCCCGGGCCCGCCGAAGGCTTGCCGCCCGTCTGGCACGCCACATGGGCGGCGTGGCAGCCCAGGCAGGACCGCGCGCGCCCGTTGCCGCGGTACAGGCAGCGCTGCCCCGTCTTCTTGCAGTAGTCGCAAGGAACGCTAGAAAAATAATAAGTTAGTCCAGTCCCCTCGGGATTCCGTCGGACTTACGACGATTCGACGGGCTCGTCCTCCTCCCGAGCCTTCCCCTTACCCCTGCGGGTCTTCTTGGGGGGCGTACCCCTCGGCGCCTCTCCGGCCGGCCGCTTCCGGGACTCCGCGGCCTCCCGCTCCTTGCGCTCGTTCTCCGCCTTCTCCTTCGCCAGGCGCTCCTGCTCCGCCTTCTCCCGGGCCTCGCGCTCCCGCTGCTCCCGCTCGTCCCGCTCCACCGCCGCGCGTAGCTCCTCCGCCTCCCTCAACACACGGTCGAGGCGCTCGAGGCGCTCTTGGGGGGTCTCCTCGGCGTTTCCGTCGTTGGCGGACATGGTCGGCTTTTCGAAGGGGGGGGGGTGTCGGGTTGTCGGTGGTGGTGGTAGACAATTGAGAGCGTCTGGGGGTCTGGGTACCGTTCAGCCAGTCTCTTATAGGCCCCCGGATGTCCGACCCTGCACGAAATTTTCCGTTCCCAGGATCACGTGTGGTCACGTGGGTCCTCGAGGGCTCGGACCTAGGTGGGGGGCACTGTCACGTCCCGTGCCCCGAAGGACTTGAAGGGCCCTTCCCTCGAAAGTCCGACGGGTTTTCGCCGGGACTTCGCGGAAACTCCGACGGGATTTACGATCTTACCTTATAAGTAGTTTGTCTAGCACTTTTCTACTACGGCGTCATATCCGCCCCCATTGGTTTATCCTTTCGTCTTGTCTTACATCATAGGGTGTCGGACCTACCGGATCCCCGAGCCTGTGTGACGTCAAGGGTCTCGGGTTACCGGAAGTTCCGATACTAATGACGCGAGACTTCTTACGATACTAGTAAGGCCATTAGTATATAAGGCGCACTGGTAGTAGCCTTTGCCTCAGTTCGGATTCTTGTTGCTTACCTCGTTGCTTACTCTGTACTTACTCTTCTCTAATCTATCCTCTCGTCCCTTCCGACCTCTCGCCGGAACTCCGCTCGTCGTCCGTCGGTCCTCCGTCACCCCTCCGTTCTTCTTGTCGGTGCTCTCCAGTAAATAGGGGACACTTAGACGAGATCGCTCAGGGCGTTGCCAATAGCTTCGCCGAAGTCCCCGCTACTCGTGCCCCCGGATATTCCGGTATCCCCCTCGGAAACCCTCCGGACTTCCGCTCGTTCTCCCTCTGCCCTCCGGTGGCACGCGTCCTAACAGATACTGTAGCAATGGGACTCATTTTCCAACATGGTTTTGTACCTTTCCGTACCTCTCTCTGTCTGTCATATACGCCTGGATCGTCGCAATTCGATTGGAATCGCTGCAGAAACATCGCCAATTGATCTAACGTACATTTTGTTTTCCAAGCTGATTCAGAACTTTCTGCTAAAAGAGAAACAATATAGAGAGTTCTATATCATTTGAGAAAAGTGCGATTCTCGCTGGGGGTGATATCCCGACGGAGGGATAGATGTGAAATCCTAGAACGAAACGTTCAGTGAAATCCCGTATACCGTAGACAGCGCTTTCTTTTGAATCCTTGTTTATTGCCCGGGAGGGCCGAGCCCTATGGTAGGCAGTAATCTGCGGGTGTCTACGGGGTAGCCTGTACGGTGGGGAAGGTAGACAGCGCTTAATCCTTAATCATGTCACGTGTTGAATCATTTGAACCTTAACTCCCCTCACCTCTCAGCAGCGGCTGGCCGCAAACATTGGTAAACAACCGGCCTCGGGGAGGAGACGCCCACAACCATCCCCATTTGGTAGGGCAGAAAAACTCAGGGCGCTAAGAATTAACCGGGTATTCTGCTAGTAGCAACACTTCCACCCGCAGCTCGCCCGCATCGCTCCTGGGGGTCTGTAAATGTTCCATAATTTATGATTTTATGACCGCACACTTCTGTTGGGAAATCGCTATCGCTTCTTTCATCTGTCAGAGCTTTTGCGGTACCCAGCTCATTCCATTGAATCGGGATGTATCCCAGGTCATGTGATCCCCCGACCAAGACCACTCGCCTTCACGTCGGCTGAGGCACATCCCGGTATTAAGACTCTCAATGCAGCAGCCCGCTGCTGAGGCATGCATGCATACATGCACATGGGGCAAAAACGAGTTGCTAGTACTGTGATCGCGACGACATTACCGTTTTACTAAGTTAGCATGATATTGTCCGAGGCGCCGACTCAGGATCGCAGAGGGTGCGCGCGCGAGTGCACCGTTGTGCATGAGACAGTGTTGACTGTGATAGGTTCCTGTTGTTGTAATTCATTACCTTTGGAATGATAAAAAATCGCGCATACAACTGGAATCCAGCTCATCATCAACTAATCT
Source organism: Trametes cinnabarina (assembly GCA_000765035.1). Taxonomy (NCBI): domain Eukaryota; kingdom Fungi; phylum Basidiomycota; class Agaricomycetes; order Polyporales; family Polyporaceae; genus Trametes; species Trametes cinnabarina. Next base: position 4,199 of record CCBP010000471.1, read on the forward strand.
TCATGCGAACGAGCGCGTCGTGAGCTGCGGGTGGAAGTGTTACTACTAGCAGAATACCCGGTTAATTCTTAGCGCCCTGAGTTTTTCTGCCCTACCAAATGGGGATGGTTGTGGGCGTCTCCTCCCCGAGGCCGGTTGTTTACCAATGTTTGCGGCCAGCCGCTGCTGAGAGGTGAGGGGAGTTAAGGTTCAAATGATTCAACACGTGACATGATTAAGGATTAAGCGCTGTCTACGGTATACGGGATTTCACTGAACATTTGATTCTAGGATTCCACATTTATCCCTCCGTCGGGATATCACCCCTCACCTCGAAGCAGCGGTGGGTAGGAGCCTGATGTATGTATAGTATGTACCGTAGTCAGCGCTCGATCCCTATATCATATCACGTGTCAAATCTGTTCGAACGCGGCCCCCTCACAGGTCACCGGTGACCTCTCAGCGGTCTCAAACCAGTACTTTGCATGGAATTGGCAGGGCCAGCATCAACCATACCTGCACAGACCAGGGCCAACCGTTTGCTACCAGGCGCTGTTCGTTACAGCTGTTTCGGAAATCTATGCGTGAGCGAACTCCGACACTCCGTGCGCGCGCTTTTGACGCGCGAAAATCAGAAAATCACGAAAATCAAGAATTGCACGTAGCTCGATGTTCTATCGGTTGGGCAACATCCAAGAAGCATCTCACCTCCATATGCGTGGCAAGGGCTATACACGGGTTTTTCTGGAGCTCACAGGTGACGCAAAGCGCGAGCTCTGAGCCTGAAACTGCCTGATAGTGAATTGACTTCGATGTGTACCCATTTGCATGTATGTACTGAGGGCTTCCTATCTAAATCACTCAAATACTACTCTGGTAGAATATACCCACCATCTATGCACCAATGAACCCAACAGAATAGCTTCGCAAGGTTACAGCGAGCACGCATACAGGACCGTCTTGATTCGCTGTGCGGGCGTCTAAAAGTGTCGTTCGCCGTACATCCACCTCTAGGTGACTTACTGTGCTTGATGACCTCGTAACGACACGTAGAATTCTAGTAAGTTATGACACAGGATTCTATTGATAATACAAACATTTTTGAGGAAGCAGGTCTGTTGTATGGTGCAGAAACAGTGGAAGACGTTGTAATATTGAGGTTGAGCTTGTTAAGCTCCTTACTCGTGCTCTGCGTCACGTAAGATCTCCAGAAAAACACCTGTGCATAGCCCTTATCATGCATGGAGGTGAGATGCTTCTTCGATGCTGCCCTGCCACCGATGAAATATCGAGCTACGGGAATTTCGTGATTTTCGTGATTTTCTGATTTTCGCGCTACTAGGACGCATTAGGGCGGCTTCAGTATAGGCAGGTATAGGCGCGCGGTGATAGGTCCATATGCTGAGACTTGAGAAGCGCTGAGCAAACATCACCAGAACCGTGTGCTTTCCGCAGAACACCCGTTTGCAAGGCGCATGACGACGATGTCGCCCGTCAGACTCGACCACTGTCGTGGACATCAGCGACCTGAAGTCTACAACGAGCAAACCAGAAGGAGAAACCGAGCACGGCCGGACTCACCCCGTTGCCGACCAACACCTGCGCGCGCTGGCCGATGAGCATGTCCACCGCCTGCGCGACGTACTTCTGCTCCCTGTTCAGCACCAGGTCCCGGCTGCTCGCCACGTTCTTCCACCGCCCGGTCGCCCTCAACGCCGCCTTCAGCCCGTCCACCCATTTCGCCGCCCCGTTGGTCATGACATAGACGTTCTGCAGCCCCCTCGCCGCGTCCAACCTCACCACCTCCTCCACGCGCGCGATTATCTGCTCGACGGTCGGGAAACAGTGCCGCATGTACACCTGCACGTTCTCCGGGGTGTTGTGGCCCCAGCTGCCGCCCGGTGGCGGGTCGAAGCGGTCTGGAAGCTCGGGGAGCGTGTTGAACGCCAGGTACGAGGACGACCAGCGCGCGAGGTGCGCGCAGTGGCCCTCGTAGTCGCCCCGCCGGACGTGCAGGACGAGCAGCCCGGGCAGCTCGGTGTACCGCTCCGCGGTGCGCGTCGAGGGCGTGAAGGGGATGGAGGTGAGCGGCGGCTCGAGCACGGCGGTCGGCGAGAACACCTCGCGGTTCGTGTCGAAGGCGAGTTCGACAAGGTGCGAGTAGGCGAAGTGCGTCAGCACGGGGGAGTGCCGGAACTCGGGCCAGAGGTCGCGCATGCCGTCCTTGTCACCAAAGGTGCTGCATTCGGGGTTTGGGAAATAGTACGGTCAGCGGAAACGGTCCAAGAGAAGTATTTACAACGGAGAGAGACTCTAGAGCACTCACACCCAGTGAAACAGCGGTCCTCCGTCCTTGCCCGCCTCTACGCACCGGTCGTCCACGGAGGCCAGCTTGTCCAACCAGCCCTTCATGATATCCGACGCAAACCACGTCGGGAGCGGGTCGTGCACCTCCGCTCGCGGTATCACCCGCCTGTTCTTCTTGCACACGTGGTGATAGTATTCCTCCGAGATCGAGAGGGGCGCCGATACGTCTTCCGGCCACGACTCACCGATCATGGGTCCTGCAGGGCCCGACCGTGACGGACGGGGATGAGCGGCCGTGTTTTGCGATCAGATATGCAGCGAACGGCCGCAATGTCACCACTCACCTCGGATGAGCGCGGAGAGCGGTACGCGGGAGGGGATGGGCTTGCCGTTGTAATTCGAGTAGTCTGAGCCGTCGTCGTTCCAGGTGTAGTTGTAGAACACGAATCTGCGGCGTATAACAAGTTCGGACGTGAGCAGTGTTGGTTGTGGCCGTTGATATGCGCGATTTTGACTCACGCTCTATTTGCCTTGTAGCTGAGGTGGGCGTTGAGCAGGACCTCCTGCATAACATTTCCCCAGCCGGACCCTGGTCGTGGTGAGTGCAATCATGCAACGGAGGAGGTGGTATGCTTACCTCTGCTATAGGCAGCGACCCAGAAATATCTGGGGTCAGACGCACGTGACGGAGCATTCCATCGGTGTTGTGGCAGCCTGTGCTCGTACTGACGGTACTGACCGTACAGCGGCGGTAGCCTCTCCCCGGGCGATTTTCTAGATGCGGGCACCTTCAGAATCAGGGGCAAGGACGACATGTGCCAGTGGCACGAGAGCTCAGACCTCATATAGACCGTGCGCAAGAGCAAAGGAAAGACGACGAGGCTGGTGACGGCAACGACCAAGTACCGCCGCAAGACGGAGCGCAAGCAACTCATGGCGCTGCCGGGCATCGCGCGGCACAAGGAGGACGCTTCCTTGCGACTCAAGGGCAGCATTTGTCATGCAATGGGGATGCGGCGAACAAAGAGGCGTGTGGGGCGCGGATGGCATTGCACCTGATGGTATCGCAGTCGTATGTACCACCGCCCGAGCTTGCTTTGAATTTGTTTGCTGCGCGCTGTGCGAGACTTTCGTTGCAGCCTCTTGCTCGCTCAAGCATTCCACCGGACTCCATTGATCGCCGCCCATGGCGAGAATCGGCGAGGGCGCATCGAACCTATTGCACAGCGTGCTGGGCAATGTAGTCGGCTTGTGCGAGGCGTTCCCCCCGTAAGTCCTGAAGTGGTACGAATATCATCATACAAAGTAAACGTGTCTGGACGCTGTCATTCACCATAGGGATCCTGTTGCGGCTGCTCTAAGAGGCGAATACTATGCGGATGTATGCTCAAACTGCCTCTTTCGGACGGTGACGGAGCGCTGATATGACCGCCCACAGCTGCGCCGGTTAAGTTGGAATCTGCAGCCGGACTGCAGTGTGGCCCGAACAGCGACGGCCCGGGAGCATTCTCGCCATTCTCGACACTGTGCTTGCGGGATACACTGGCCGAAGAATGGGATGCGGAGGACTATCGATCTGACACCATAGACCGGCGAAGATCCTGTAGAGGGTGCACATGTGTCAATTTGCCGCCCTGGCAGGTCTTCTAAAGGATGGTCGACACTGACACTTAGTCAAACTAGCAGCAAAGGCCACTTAAATTGTCGTGCTACGATCCATCGAGCATCGCCCACCGCCACTGCCACCAGCGGCTGAACATGGAAAGTTGAGGTTCGCCACTTCTTCGCACGAATTGAAGGTGTGACAAGTGACTGGTACTTGAGACGCCTGGGACAGCGTACTTATGATGACTGGCATATCCTCTGCAAAGGTTCCAAATAGGCATCTGTGGTTTTGTGCCTCATCAGCACTCGTCAACGCCCAAGATTTGCACGAGCCGATGAGCGGTAATTGCAATCAATACCTAACAGACTTCAGCTCCCCGCAGCAGATTTCTTTTGAAAGTTTCAGGCCAGAGCGAACTCTGTAACCACTTTATAGCGAAGCTCGACGTGTAAGCCGCGCGTGCGTAGTGATTACAGTGAACAAGCCAGGCTGCAGGAGATGCCCGCTGGCAACGATTTGACATAAGTAGATCAGCAAGCTCGGCAGGACAGGCCCGAAAAGAAAGATGTCGGGCTAGCACGCGTCTGTCACGCCTGTGACTCTCCGTGTCAAGTGAGTTGCGGTGCTCCAAACCACGTGGCACCACCTCCAGTCCGGCCGGCAGTGCGCTCCACAACCAGCCCTAACATTGCAATCTTCAGATATGGCACTTAGTGGCCAGCACACATTAAGGAACAAACATTGGTTATGATGCTCTGCTGCGTTTGAGTCGCCACAGAGTCACGGTCTCCCTAATGCAGCCCCGAGCATCATCTCCCATTCCGATGCCCGGTCTCGAATAAAGATGCATCTGGCACGTTATTTGCTCTATGAAAACGTCCGCTACTGGGGTACGTTTGAGAGCAATGTGGCAACACTTCATGCGCGCCACACTGGAGCACTAGAAGGCGTACGGACGTCTCTTGCGACGAGTCCTCGTGTTGGCACCACATTCTGTCGCCGACGCCATGATGCCCTTCATTCGAGGCGGCGCCCTTTTCGAAGCTGTTTGTGGAAGCCGTCATTTGAAGCGAAGGCGTTCGAAAGATGCTCTTGTCTCTGCCCCGAGAGCGAAAGTACAAGAAGGACGAAGCTACCGGGTATGTTCTTCACAACGCCCTTCCTCCGGTTCATCCGTTCCTACGTACGACAGTCCAGAAACTCAGGGTGCTGACTCGTTCAAGGGTTGTCAATCAGCGGACCTGACAAGAGCCTTCTTCGACACATACGGTAACGCTGACATATCTGCCGTACACGCGTTGCATCGCACAGAGGTCAGCATCACGGCAGACATCCTGAGATATGGTACCGGCACATATTCGCGAAATATTTCAACGGTGAGTTTGAGTTTATCGCGGCTTTGTTAGGCTCGTCCCCAGCCTGTTCGGTGATGCAGGTTCAAACTCCGTCGATCACTCCAGAGAGGATCACCGAACAGGCTGGGCAAATTGGAGGGCTCTTTGGTGGGTTGGGACCGTGTGAAAACGGACTTCGCGTCTTTGCATTCTAGCCACTAGGTGAAGTGCCGCTGTGCGAAGTGCCGCTGTGCTCGCGGATTCCCGCAGCTCTCACTGTACTATGTAGCTACGTCGAAATATGGTTCATCACTTCTATGACGAATCAATTTTATCGGAACACCCCCCCTCTGTGCGCGACAAAGACGTCGACATCACATTGTAGCCATGACAGGGACCAAGTACTCGGAAGCATAAGAAGTCCAAACACGGAGACCGCGCCTTCGCCAATGCATAAGCGCCTGGTCAACAGTCCATCGAATGCTATTATGGGTAAGATGGCTTGGGTACATGTCCGAGATGCCCAAATCAAACGTCTCCAGGCTCGCTGTCGCCTCACGCCTGTCGTCGGCGCCCCTTACCTCCCTACTCCTCACGCTCCGCATGAGCCCAGCTCAGTCCGAGTCTCCTCGGAGTCTCAACCCCGCCTGCCTGCTGACAGTGATGGCCTCTCTACCGGCACACACTCAGAGCCAACCGCTGTTCTTGTAACCAACATACCTTCACCTGCTCCCGAAGAAGCACCCCTTGACCAGCCTGCTGTCAATCTAGACTGTGAAGACATGTGGGAAGACGACGACGAGAGCGCGTATTGGGCGGTTTACGAGGATGCTGAAAGTATGCCGTTTTCTTTGGAATCGGAAGCTGATGTCGCTCTAGATATGGATTTGATTGACGGCAATTGATGTATATACATATCACCTATGTTTCCAAGCTAGATATCGGGTGGGCGAGGAGCTACATGGTTTCGCGCTCCATACTCATAAGTGAAGTTGCTGCGATTCCACGAAGTTCATTTTCACACGACCCCATCCCGCCAAAAGGCCCTCCAATTTGCCCAGTCGGTATGGCGAGTTCCCCTGCTTCACACTCCGCTCGATCCCATCGGCTGATCGCACTGCCTTTCTGGGAACTCGCCAACCGACTGGGCACGAGTCTAGCACTTTCTCATCGTCTGCTAAACGTTACCGTAAAGCTTTGACGCGCGGGAGGACGTCGCTTCCTGCATAACGCCACATGTGCAGTACATACATGTGCAGTAGGACAGGACCCCCGATAATAGGTGGGTAGGCCTGAGGAGATTTTTTTTCCACTTTCGGCCTTTCGGTACGGACCAAAATTCGAGCTTTTGGGCCGAAAAAGTACGAATTTTCCTCTAGCCCGGCCTGCGGCCGAGCAATATAGTACGGACGAAAATCAAGCCCTTTTAGGCGCTTACCCGTTGGCGAGCGCTTCGACGTGTCTCCCACTGCACCTCGGGGCCAATTGGCGATTCTAGGTACGGATTTGCCCTCAAACATCCGGCTCAAGGCGAGGCTTAGGTACGGATTTTTTCCTCCGGCCTGACGGCCGGAAAGAGGCATTTTGGGTACGAATTTTCCCCAAGCCTCCTGGGTCTCGAGGGTCAATA
>CCBP010000473.1:0-15261 GCA_000765035.1 Trametes cinnabarina
CAGAAATCAACAAATGCGAAAAGGAAGGATGAGGTCCCGGGTTCAATCCCGGGACAATGCAAATGATTAAAATGCGATGTGAGCGATATCTCGAGAACGGAGAAAGGGAGCGACGAATGGAAAGGAGTGGTGTAAGTACGCAATGCAAGCGTCCTATGAGGTGAATCTCGACTTGATACGGGTACAGAAACTCGAGCAATCGCTCAGAGTTCAACACTCACCGGCATGTTCATCACCACCAACCTCATTTACGCTGGCAAAGTGGCCATGCCTTCCGTAGAGCAGATGGGTGAAATGGTGCACTATTGGACAAGGGAGCAGACACTTGTCTCCAGCAATCTGGGCTCCTCCACAAGCAAAGTTCACTCAAGGACACAGGCCATCTTTTGCGATCTTCTCAACACTGTTCATGGGGAGCTCTCGCCTGAGCAGCAACATGCATGACGTTCAATCCAGTCATGTTCAAGCACGCACTTTGCAAGTTCCAGAGGTGCTATGAGAGTTAGGGAGCTAGTTGTGTCAGGTATCTTTGTATGCCCGTAGTAGAACTTTGTCCCAATGGATGTCATTTCCTGCGCATCACAATGGCGCTCCATGTCCATCCACTTTTCAGCACAGACCGATCTGAACACACGTGCTCCGGCTCAGAGTCAGAGTAAAAAAGTAGAGGACATATCTGCATTTACCACGGGTGGTCATGTTTCTCTTGGTCTAAAGGGGCATCGGAGCCCCATCCTGGCCTTTTCTCTTCACCCACCTGTATGCTGCATGTCCTGGCTTGTTCCTATCTCTTCTGTATCTTCAATGTCGGAATCAGCAAGTCATCCAGCTGTCAGTCCCCACCCTTGCAACACTGTGTGTGTAGCAGGGTGGGTGTTCATTCTCTGCTTTTTGCTGGATTGCAAATGTCTCAACAAGTCCGCATGATGGGAGGCAACCAGGCCCTTGTCGAACTCTGAGTGATTACTTGAGCTCCTTTTCCCGCTTTAAGTCGAAATTCACCCTGTAGGACGCTTACATTGCGTACTCATACCGGCCTTTTTTATTCGTGGCTCCCTAACTCCATTCTCAAGATATCGCTCACTTCGCATTTTGATCATTTGCACTGTCCCGGGATTGAAGCCATGACCTTCATCCTTCCTTTTCGCATTTGCTGATTTCTGAGCACTTTCCCAGTGCTGTGGCTTGTTCTACTGTATAGTTAGCGCCTACGTAACACCCACAGTACACAAGGCGCCGTGTCGAGCCCTGGAGCCCTCAAACTTCACAGAGCTTGACATAGGTGCGTAGAATAGCTGCTGCCGATATACCAGATTTCACAGAGCTCGACATAGGCCATTGTGATCGCTCTGGGTGCACTGCAGCTAGCAATGGGGTGCAGGGTCAACAAGGGAGCTTGGTTTGCCATCGCACACTATGGCTTAGTTGGGTGTAATCCAACATATTGTTTTATCTGTATCCTCATCCCCGGGATCTTCCTTTGATTGTGTGAGGAGGCAGTCACCCTGACGTAGCTCAAGAAACCCTGCAAATCATTATTAGGGCACTGATTGGTTGCAGATGGAGAGGATAAGTGTTAGCTGCAGTGCGCCTCAGAGCGATCACAATCACCTATGTCGAGCTCTGTGAAGTCTGAGGACTCCAGAGCTCGACACGGCACTCTATGTACGGTGTGCATTATGTAAGGTGTTGACCGTACAGTAGAACAAGCCACAGCACTGAGGAAGCACTGAGAAATCAACAAGTGCAAAAAGGAAGGATGAAATCCCAGGTTCAATCCCGGGACAGTGCAAGCAAAGTGAGGAATATCTTGAGAACAGAGTGACGGAGTGACTAATGGAAAGGAGCGGTATGGTAAGTGTCCTACAGGGTCCGTAACAAGAATAGCTTGATGAGCCTTGGGTTCACCACTGTCCTTCGGGTAAGCAAGTGAAATACACTTGCTTATAGCTTAGCAGCTATAGCTCTTTTACATTAAGCCATTGTAAGCAATTTGCTTATATTTTTAGTTACTAAATTGGTCAGCAGATGGTGTATTGAGTGATGGTTCTAGTTTAAGTCACAAAAGAATTATGATTAGATGCCTACCTGCCTGTTTTGGCTGCCAGCTGGCAGTAGAAGAGGGTGCTGTGCAGGCAATGGTTATGAGTGCACCTGAATGTTTGCTGGCAAAGAGGGGGAAGGTGGTGGTAACAGAGGGGGTCACAGCAAGCGGCACCTCGTGGCATAGGGCTTGAGGGCTGTCATCTGGGTTATCTAATGGCTCCCTCACTCACAGGTGCCATAATGGGATGGCTGGAAAGCTCCAGTTTTGTAACAACCTGGGTCATGACCATCTGTCATGACCAATTGGTCAATGTCAGCACTTATGACAGTAATGTGATCATGCCATTACTGCTAATGAGAGACATAGGCAGCAATACCTGGGACAGTGCAAAAACAGGAGATAGTGACATCAACAGTGAGCTCACTAATGTTTGGGGAATAGTTTTGGTGTCTTAGATGTATACAGCAGATGGTGAGATGTGAGCAGGAAAGGTTAACTGGAAGCAGGAAGGGTTAACTGGACTGGTGAAGTATTTATGAGATTTTGAAAAGTAGAAGAGCAAGCTGGATTGCATTTATGTGTGAGAGTGCTGTACAATTGTTGCTAATAAGGATTCTCACTGACAGTCAGTCTGGAATGAAGGTGAGAGGATTTGTGAGAGTTTTGGAAGCTACAAAGGAGAAGATTTTGGATGTGTAGAGTGTTGGACTGTTGATTTAGAAAAGCACAGGCTGCAGGTATACATTAAGCATCTGAGAGAATGAGTGGAAGAAGAGTAGAGGCAGAACATAAAAGACAAATTGCATGACGAGGAAGTGGCAAGGTAAGTTCAGGTCATAATGACAGCAGCAGAACCCTCCACATTTGGGCGAAGGTTCTGGGAGCTCAATACAGTAGAGAAGACTGTAAGCACTGTATGTGTTTGTTCACAGAGAACAGCTAAGTTTATTTGACCTGCAGTGGTTATAATGGAGGCACAGGTGTAGGTGTGGGAAGACATTCAGCTTGGCAAGTCTCGACAACTAGGCCACTGAGCAGTGGAACCCTTGACCTTTGAGGAAGAGTTCTGCGGGCTAGATGTGCTAGTGAAGACTATAGAAAATGTGTGTGGGTGATTAGAGCAAATACCTAACCCTAGATTACCTTTGCTTTGTAACCAGAACATATAGAAGGGGTTTTGAGGAGACTCCACTGAGTATAGTGCATCTAAGTCAGCTGCCTCAGAAGGATTATGTGATGAGAAGGTGAAGAGCCGCTTCAGCTGAAGTCATGTAGACCCCTAAGGAATGGATGTCCCGGGAGGTTGTAGAAGTCCACAGCCACTGGATTTTACGACCTGCTAGTACAAGTGAGATTAGCAAACACTAGATAATAAAAGCTTTGCTCATCAAAGTTGTTATGTAGCTGCAGTTCTCAATTGAGACTAGATGTTGATACTCAGAAATGGCTGGATTTTAATGACTGACTGCCAGTAGGACTTGACCACCTACTCCAACTCATGTATAGAGCTATGAATATGAGCACTAAAAGCAGGTGGTCTAGCTCAGTTTTATTTAGATTGTTTTTGGTTTGATGTGGCCAGGGTATTATAAATAATAAGCACATATAGGGAGTGAAAAAATTTGTTAATACACAAATAGCACTAATATACAAGCCTCTGCTATAATATGGTATCATCTAAAGAGTACTTGGCCCAAATGTACCAAATGTTTATGCTTGCCATTCTGCCTTGTATGAGCCTTTATGTGCCATATTTTGGGGAAAGGTGTCAGTGAGTGGCACTATTCACAGATTTATATATCATAGGCACATTGTCTATGACACTGCAAAATAATTGCACAATTCACAAATATGCAGATTTGGGTAAAGGTGGATGCCAGCTCACATGCAATTTCGGATGAGTTGATGATGTTGACCATATTATGTTGCAGCACTTACACTCGTGGGTTTATTATCAAATTTATGGGCCTGTGTCCAGTTAGTAGCCTTGTATATGTGCTATGTTAAATGGTCAGAACTCACCACAGCCTTGAATATATATGCTCATATGTATGCACATATGTGAACCTTCCCATCAGCAACATGATATAGAAGATGTGATGTAGAAAAACACATACCAAGAGTGTACACATCAGAGATGTGGAACAAGTCAGCAAATGGACTCTAGTGGGAGTAGGTACGGAGGGCTTGATCTGCAAAAGTGGTAATACTATGCTGGTGATGGCGAGAGCCAATAGTAGGTATACGCTCAGTGCACAAGCACCTTCACTTTATATCAGTTGTCCTGCTGGAGTGCATGGTGTATTATAAATATGTCTAGAACAAGCAGTTATAGATTCACGGTATTCCATATATTATATATCAGAGTGTTTATGAACTGCCATCTATGAGCAGCTGTTCTATTGTATTATTGGAATAGCTGCTCAGGTCCAAATTGGGATCACACTAAATAATATCTTTGAAAATTATATAAGAGATGCTTCAGAGTTCTTGTTAGGACCGTGCTGGCGTAGGTCCGGGATGCGGAGTTCCGGAGCGTGGGAAAGTCGGAGTACAGAGTCCTGGATGGAAGCGCAGCACAAAGAGGACTTCGGCGAAGCTATTAGCAACGCACCTGAGAACCTCCTGAGGTGTCCTCAATTTACTGGAGTTACCGGAGTACGGGTTGTCGGAGTTAGGGGAGGAAGGCTCGGAGTACGGAGGGTTAGGTCTGGAGTTTCGACAGCTAAGTCCGGAGTTACAGGAGATAAGTCCGGAGTTACGGAGGATAGGTCCGGAGTTACAGGGAATAGGTCCGGAGTTAAGTCCGGAATTATGGGAGACAAGTCCAGAGTTAGGTCCGGAATTAGGAGGGATAAGTCCGGAGTTCAGACAAGCAGGTCCGGGTTACGGAGTACTACGTCCGGAGTTCGGACAAGTGGATAAGGAGTGCAGGAGTTACAGATGACGGAGGACAGTGTCGAGTAACGAGGTATCTGAACTGAGTAGCTACTGTATTCCAGCTGAGTATAAATAGTAAGTGGGCTTATTGTTAAGGAGACAATAAGGAGATAAGGGAAGGCTACGGAGGTGGTCAAGACAATAGGCTTATTGTTAGTGCAGCAATCACGAACGAATGGTGCAATCTGGAATATAAAATGTACAAGTCTGAAAATGCGGAGCTAGAGGTCCGGAGTTGGCAAGTCCGGACCGTGGGAAACCGGAGTTCCGGAGCTAAATAAGTCCGGACCGGAGTTAATGGTTAAAAGCGGAAAATGCGGAGTTAATTCTGGAAAATGCGGAGTTGAGTCCGGAGTTGCACAGGATGTAACACTAATGGCCCTTCTAGTATCGTAAGAAGTCTCGTGTCATTAGTATCGGAACTTCCGGTAGCCCAAGACCCTTGACGTCACACAGGCTTGGAGATCCGGTAGGTCCGACACCCTATGATGTAAGACAAGACGAAGGGATAAACCAATAGAGGCAGGTATGACGCCATAGAAGAAAAGTGCTAGACAAACTACTTAAAAGGTAAGAGCGTAATTCCCGTCAGAGTTTCCGTGAAGTCCCGGCGAAAACCCGTCGGACTTTCGAGGGAAGGGCCCTTCAAGTCCTTCGGGGCAGGGGATGTGACACCTCACAAAACTCCTCATACTAGGATTTCTTCTATCTCTTGCTGACTTGTAATCAATCTAGGATTTTTAGTGCCCTAAGCTGGATTTTTCCCCATAGGGGCATGCTGTTCAGCCCATATGTGCTTGCTAAACTGCCTACCCACTGTCATGACCTGTGCCAGGAACTCTGGGTTTGCACCTCAGGACTTTCACCAGGACGTCTGCAGAACTTCCGGACATCCGTGCTTTCCTTCATTAGTAGTCTTCTGGACTTTTCCTTACGCGTCACCACCCTTCCTCTTATTAGTTTTTCCTTTGTCTTCTCTTATATCATTAGGCCTCAGACCTAACAGAGCTCTGAGGCTAAGTGACATTAGACTTCCTCTTATCAGCTTTCCCTTCATCTTGTCTTATGTCATAGGGCCTTGGACCTACCAGAGCTCTGTGGCTACGTGACATCATAGGGCCTCAGTACTGGAGTTCCCACAGTTATGATGCAAGACCCCTTTCTATATTTGTAGGCTTGCTTAGTATATAAGGTGCGCTGGTAGTAGTCCGGATTCTTGTTGTTACCTCTCTCCTATCTGCCTGTACTTACTTTGCTCTAACCCATCCTCTTGTCCTCTCTGTCCTCTCATCGGATCTCTGTCTCTTGTCCGCCAGACCTCTGCTCTCCCATTCCCTTGTTGGTGCCCTCTAGTAAATAGGGGACACTTGACGAGATCGCTCAGGGCATTGCTAATAGCCTTGCCAAAGTCCCCACCCCCCATGCCCCAAAGTTCCCTAAGATCTCCCTCGGAACTCCCTCAGACCACTCTTGCTCCTTCCCTGCTTCTCCAGTGGCACACTTCCTAACAGTGAATCCAAACTCACACTGAGGGTCTTGTCATGTTCACTGAGCCTGAAGGTGTTTGGCCCAGCTTCTTCACGTGTTGTATGCAAGTTCCCATTGCGGATCCCACCACTCCTACTCGTCCTGCGGGTTCTCAACCTCTTCTTGACATCTCTACCCAGTCCCCCTTGGCCGAGTCAAATGCTGGAACTTTGGAGGCAGGTCCGTCCCACCTTCCCAGGGCTCCACTTCTCGGTTTTTCCCATTCCACTCCTGTCAATCCTCCCCCTGTTCTTCCTGAGCACCCATGGACATCCCTCAACAACCCTTTCATTGTCCCATTACAGCTGAGTCCACAGCCTGCCGCACCAGCCCCGGAACCCTGGAATCTCCCACCTCACCTCCTCAATCACACTTCCACACCCACTTCCGATCCTCAGCAGGACCTGGCGCAGGCCATACTGCTACTTGCCCAGATACTCCGGTTTACCTAGGCCACTTTTGCTGCATTGTCCAGAACTTTGTCCTCCTTGTCCAAACGTCACAACATCAGGGAGCCCAACCAGTTCGATGGTTTGAACCCAAAAAACTCTATTCATTCTTCACACAGCTGGAACTGGTCTTCAAGGCCCACCCTAGGACATTCAATACCGACAAGAAAAAAGTCACTTATGCCATTTCCTACCTCAAGGGGATGGCCCTCGCCTACTTCAAACCGTATCTCCTGGAGGGCGAGTCGGGTAATTTGCCGGAGTTCCTGTACTCCTATGCAGTGTTTCAGGAGGAACATCGGGTCAACTTCAGTCCTTACAACATTGCGGGTTAAGCCGAACATGACCTCGAGAACCTTTGGATGGTGAACAACCAGCAGAGTGCCAAGTGCATCACCCAGTTCAACCGCCTTGCTATACAAGTCTGCTGGGGATGCGCCACCCTCCGCTACCAGTTCTACAAGGGTCTCTCTGCTTGCCTGAAGGACCGAATTTCTGAGGTCGGAAAGCCAGACAACCTAGAGGAGCTCCGCAACCTGGCACAATCCCCAGACCATAGGTACTAGGAATGCAAGGCGGAGCAGGCCGGGGAATCCTCTGAAGGTCCCAAGTCGTCTTCTGAGACCTCCAGGAAGTCTGCCTCGGAATCCAAGTCATCCTCATTGCCTTAGCCTAGCCAAGCCTCAGGGAGCACCCCTTCTGCCTCATCGTTGGCAACTGCTTGGACCTCCTCAGGAACTCTGAAACCCCCTTCGAAGCAAGCCTCCAAGCCTTATGCTGATAAGCTGGGTAAGGACGGTAAGCTCATGCAGGAGCAACACCAGTGCAGGTTTGCCAATAACCTTTCCTCTTCTGCAGGGGCCCTGTCCGCGGCTTGCCCTAAGAAGACTAACACCCCAGCAAAGGATTATGCTGCACAGGCCTCCAAAACTCCGGAATCTCCATCAGACGTCCAGCCGGAGTCCGAACCCATAGAGGAGCCACAAAACTAGTCAGCAGCCCTCTGCCAACCATGTTGGGCGAGGGCTGCATTGACCCTCTCAGTATGGGACTAGTCCCGAAGCTCCCCCCCAGTACTCCGGCTCAATTTGTCCGCTCTTTCTGACCCCTTATCCCTTCACGTTACATTATATTTCGAGCTCATTCATCCGGACTTCCACACCTTAATTAATTTTGGGTCCTCTCATTGTTTCAATGAATGTTACAGACTTCTGACTTCTCCAGTGCCCCCTATTTGTTTACAACTTTTTGATGGCACATCTAACAACGTCATTTCTCGGACTTTCACCCTTCCAATCCAGTTCCCTTCTAGAGAGGTTATCTTGGCAGATTTCTTTGTAACCCTGCTCGACAAGTTGGATTCTGCTGTTCTCAGATACGGCTGGCTCTCCACTTACAATCCCTTGATTGATGGGAAGAAGTGTAGCACACAATTCCGGACAGCTCCTCTGACATGTCCTGCTACTTTAGTTCCTTCAGTTTCTATGGTACCTTCGGACTCCCCTTCCCCTTCAGCTTCTCCGTCAGGAGCTCCCCAGAGCTCCCTGGAGTTGTACCCCTCAGCTTCTCTGTTAGAAACTCCCCAGAGCTCCCGGAGTCATACCCCTCGATCCCTCCCTCATTGGTTCCCCAGGTCACTCTGGTTAACACTGCAGCCTTCCTGCGTGCATGCCAGGTGTCCAGGTCAGAGAGTTATACTCTTAACCTGTCAGCTGTCTCGCTGGACTCTGTTAAGGCCCGCAGCTCATCGGTCGAGGAGGAAGTCCTGGACCTTACCAGAATTCCCCTGGAGTATCATGAGTTTGCAGATGTCTTTAGCAAGAAAAAGGCAGACACTCTCCCGGAACACTGGCCCTATGACCTTAAGATCACTCTTGAGGAGGGCAAGGTTCCACCCCTTGGCCCAATATACTCGCTGTCCCAGATGGAGCTGGACACTTTGTGCAAGTATATCGAGGAAAAATCCATTTGGGGGTTCATCTAGCTGTCCAACTCACTGTGCGAAGCTCCGGTCCTTTTTGTCAAAAAGAAGGACGGTTCCCTCTGCCTGTGTATAGAGTACCAAGGGCTCAATAAGACCACCTGGAAGGACCGTTATCCCCTACCGCTTGTCTCAGACCTCCTCAATACTCCATGGAAGCCCCAGGATCTACATCAAGCTCGACCTCTGTTACGCCTACAACCTTGTTTGCATCACCCCTGGCGATGAGTGGAAGACGGCCTCCCGGACATGGTACAGTTCCTTCAAGTGGCTTATGGTGCCCTTTGGACTTTCGAACACTTTGGCGGCCTTCCAACGCTTTGTTAATGAAGTGTTTGCGGACCTCCTGTATGTGTGGGTTGTAGTGTACCTCAATGACATCCTCATCTACTCCAACTCCCTTGAGAAACACCAACAGCACATCAAGGAAGTCCTCTGGAGGCTCCGGAAATTTAAGCTCTTTGCTCGGGCGGACAGTGACCTCCGTCAAGTATCTGGCTACATTCTGTTCCCAGAAGGCCTGACCATGGCAGAGTCTAAGATGAAGGTAATCCTCAATTGGCCAGAACCCTGGAATGTCCGGGACATCCAGTCGTTCCTCAGATTTGCGAACTTTTACTGTAGTTCATCTACAACTACTCCAAGATTGTCCTTCCATTAACCCGCCTCACCCACAAGGGAGTTCTGTGTAACTTCAACCAATGTTGCCGGGACTCCTTCAACGCGCTCAAGAAGGCCTTCACTACCATTCTGCACCACTGGGAACCCAACTGCCAGATCACTGTCTAAACGGATGCATCCAACTACACCATTGCCGGAATCCTGTCAATCACCATGGAGTTCCCTGGACTCCACCCCATCGCATTCCATTCCTGGACTTCCACCAAAGCGGAACTCAACTACGACACCCACAACAAAGAACTCCCTGCAATCTTTGAATGCTTCAAGACCTAGTACCAATACCTCGAAGGTTCTGGAACTCTAATACACATCATTACTGACCACAAGAACCTCGAGTACTTCTCCACCATAAAGCTTCTGACTTGCTGCCAAGCTCATTGGTTGGAGTTCCTGTCGCGATTTAATCTGGTCATCCTCTTCTGCCCCGGAAAACTTGGTGCAAAACTGGACGTGCTCACTCAATGTTGGGATATCTATCCAAAAGAGGGGGGCAGTGACTACTCCGTTGTCAACCCGCACAACTTCTGGCCTGTCTTTATGCAACTCTGGTCGGACATCTGGAAGGCTCTGGACTTGGACTCTTGGGATTCCAAACTCTCTGCCGCTCTTGCTGCTCCCCGCCAAAGAGACTCTCGTTGGTCCCTGGACGAAGAAGGCTTCCTTTGCTTCAACAACCGGATCTACATACTGGACATCCCGGACCTCCATCTTCGAGTTCTATGCTCTTGCCACAATCACCCGAGAGTATGAGGGTTACAATGACAGAACAGTGTTGAGTAGCAAGGTATCTGAACTGAGTAGCTACTGTATTTCAGGTCATTATAAATAGTAAGTAGTGTTATTGTTAAGAAGACAATAAAGAGTCCAAAAGGGGATAATAGAAATGTATGAAGGTGGTCAAGACAACAGGCTGATGGTTAGTGCAGCAATCATGAACAAATGGTGCAATCTGAAATATGAAATGTATAAGTCCAAAAATGCAGAGCTGGAGGTCCAGAGTTCGCAAGTCTAGAGTGCAGAAAAGTGGAATTCCAGAGCTTATAAGTCAAAACTGGAGTTAATGGAGTTGAATGCTGAAAAAATCAGAGTTAATTCTAAAAAGTGCGGAGTTGAATCCAGAGTTGTACAGGATATAACAGGCACCAGTCACACCAAGTTGCGTGATGGCAACACTAAATTACTGCTGCCCCAATTAATCCAGTGCTTCTCTTATCAGATACACCTAGTCAATTTTGAATAGCTAGTGTGCCATGTAGAACTGAATGTGCTGACTCTTATCATGCAGCATAGAAATAACAACCAGAATCACTCACCTTCAGAATTTCTCAAGGTGCTCCCTTACAGACAGTAGGCGCTTGTTTCTAATTATTCTCTGTACAATATTCTTACAAAGGGAGACAATGGGGGAAGCACTTTCACCCGGTGGAAAAGGTATTTCTGTGAGTCTTCACTATGCTAAACTATGCAAAGGCTCCAAAATCCAGGGAGTATAGGGGCAAGCAAGATCTGTAAATGGGTATTCAAAGCATGGAATCCCTCTGTCATATGAGGTAATGTTACATCCTATGCAACTTCGGACTCAACTTCACATACCGGACTCAACTCAGCATTTTATAGAATTAACTCCGCTTTTTCTGCCTTTAACTCGGTTAATTCCGGTCCAGACTTTGTTAGGATAATTCCCAGGTTGTAGCTGTCGAGCGCACAACTAGAATTATTGGAGAGAACAGAGTGGGGATTGGATTCGAGGTATAAACAGGAGATCGAAGCTGGGGCTCTACCGGTGAGCCCCTTGGGGTTTATATACATGTTAGGTCGAGTCATGCGCAGCATGAGTCATTGTCCGATACGAGTCAATGGGAGTCATAATGAGTCAGGAGGAATCATAAGGAGTATAGACGAGTCATATTGAGTCAGGAGAAAGTAAAAATAGATAACAAGTCAGCATGAGTCAGAGGGAGTCAAAGGCTACCGGTCCCGCAGTTGTAACATTACCCCCCTCTTAAACCTGACCTCCCATGGGCAGGTGTAGGTCATTAGGGTTGACGGTCATGACGACGTCGTCGAGATAGGGGGTAGTCGGAATTCCGCGTTCAGCAGAGGCCACCGTGGCAAGGACGTCGAGGGCATTGGTCGGTGTGGTGAGGGGAGTGTTACGGGTCAGCCCAAAGAGGAAGTTCCTGAGGTACTGACGA
The DNA here is from genome assembly GCA_000765035.1 of Trametes cinnabarina. Lineage (NCBI taxonomy): Eukaryota > Fungi > Basidiomycota > Agaricomycetes > Polyporales > Polyporaceae > Trametes > Trametes cinnabarina. Next base: position 11,821 of record CCBP010000473.1, read on the forward strand.
GCCTCCTCGGAGATACTATCGTCATCCTCATCATCCTCCTGTAGCTCAGGGAGAGAGGGTGTAGGGGTCGTCGGCGGTGCCTGAACCTGAGGGTGAGGGGTGTAGGGGCGCCCGTTCTCCTTGTCGCTGTCGCCGTTGCTCGCTTTGTCGTTGGAACCATCCCAAGGGGTAGGGGACACTCCCCAGTGTGCGGAGTTCACCGATGGTAGTCCCCATTGCTGATTGGCGGTGTTGGGGCTGGTGAGCGGGGCGTGGGTCGATATTAGGTTGTCCCAGGCCTGCTCCTCGCGGTGGCGAAGAGCTCCAGGAAGGCAATCCACCCGCCCTGGGCCGTCGTATGCTGGGTTCGGCTGTGTGGTTGTCACATAGGGGGGTTTTGGAAGGATGGCGTGGAATGCAGGGTAGTCGAGGACCTGGTAGACGATCTTCCCGAGGCTCAGATTGGCCAGCTGGTGGGTACGGATAAGGGCGGTATCGAGGACGGCTCGGACTTCCCGATGGAAGTCGTGGTCGGTTCCGGGGTGAGCCAAGGTAAAGGTCCTCATGAGGTGGAGAGCTGGGACGATGTCGGCAGCGGATCGGTAGACGTCCGCCCACGCAGATAGACCCGCTACTCGGAGGCCTAGGAGCTGGTTCACCGCGCAACGGAGGTCCGGGTGGACCAGGGTCCAGCCGACCCTGTCGGTAAAAGTTCCGTTCCCGAAGGAAGACGTCGGTAAGCGAGGAAGGTGGTCGTATGTCGGGGACTGGCCGAGAATAGTGGAGAGGTCGGGTATGAGCTGGTCCAGGAGCTGTTGGTCTGAGACGTGGGGCTGGGTCTGCTGGCGGGCAGGGTTCTGATACTGAGGGTTGTGGTGATGGTTGCGGCGGGAGCGACGAGAGCGAGGCATGGTCGAAGAATGGGTCGATGTCGTCGATGGAGGGAAGACTGAGGGGCAGTGGGGAGAGGGAAGCCAGGATGGGAGATGAGTCTGGTTAGGCCATTTTGTGCTTTCTTTTATAGGTTTGAAGGATTGTTTGTGCGTGTTTGAGATCTTTCTCTCGGAGCCATTCGTTCTCATGACTCGGTCTTCCCTTCCATGTGACAAGGTACTGGATCCCTCCTCGTGCTGGCTTCCGGTGATTGATTATGGATTCAATTTCCCACTCCTCTTCTCCATTGATAACGTCAGGTGGTGGTGTGACGTAATTTGGACCATGCTCCGGAGTGGTGCGATAGTGGGAGATAAGGGATGTGTGAAAGACAGGGTGGATTTTCCATGTGCTTGGGAGTCGGAGTTTGACCGTGGCGGGCCCCATGACCTGGTCGATGACAAATGGCCCTTCACGTTTGGGTGCTAGTTTCCTGTTGGGGTATGATAGTGAAAGATTTGTTGATTCTAGAACCACCTTATCGCCCTTCTTGAAGGTCACATTGCCCGCTGCTCTTCGTTTTGCCATTAGAGCCGCTGCTTTGGTGTGGGATGCCAGTGCGTTCTCTCTCCATTCCCGTAATTTGGTTAATCGTTCTTCCGTACTCGGGTGCTTTGGCCGGGGGTGTACCGTTCCAATGGCCCGTGGTTGGTATCCCATGAGCAGCTCGAACGGGCTTTTGCCTGTTACCGAATGGGTGCGTTGGTTGTGGGCGAATTCGAATTGTGTAAGAAGTGTGCTCCAAGTATCTGGATAGTTGCCACAGTAGATTCTTAGTGCCACTTCTAATTCTTGAATAGCCCGTTCTGATTGTCCATCTGTTTGCGGATGATATGCTGTGCTGAGTGATTGTTGAATTCCAAGTAGCTTGTTCAATTCTTGGAATGCTTTGGAGACGAATTGCGGTCCTCGATCAGAGATAACACGATCGGGTAGCCCAAAACGGCTATATACATCTTGCGCCAGTATGTGTGCGGTGTCCATTGCACTGGTTTCCTTGGTACAAGGCGAGAGGACAATGGCCTTGGTGACGTCGTGATCCACTACTACTTGTATTGCATCGAATCCATTGGAAATTGGTAGGCCTGTGACATAGTCCATGGTGATCGTGCTAAAGGGTCGTGGATTTCCTTGGTGTGGGACAGGTAGTAGTCCTGGGTTGGTGGGATGTGTGTTGACTTTGGCAGTTTGGCACGTGGCGCATCCTCGAACATATTGTGTTACAAATTGTCGCATTCCAGGCCACCAGTAGTCTCTTGAAACGAGTTCGTATGTTTTTTGAATTCCTGGATGGCCCATGATTGGAGGGTCGTGATGGTTGCGTACTACCTCTCGTCGTAGTTCCTCTTCTGGTGGGACATAGACTTTGTCTTTGAACAGGACTATGCCATCGTCCATTTTCCAGTCTTCTTTTTTGCCAATGATTGGGTTTTTTTGTAGATGCCATGCTCCATTCAGAGATTCCATTACCACTTTGTCCCTTGAGGTTGTGTCTCTGATTCTTTCCTGGAGTTCGACGTGTACGGCTTTGGCAAAGAGGTCATTTGGGAGTAGGACAATGTCTTCGTTGTCATGTGTTCCAGGGTTGTGGTCGAATCGACGTGAGAGTGCATCTGCCTGTACAAGGGTTTTTCCGGGTTGATGAACTAACTTGTAGTTGAATTGAGAGAGGAATAAACTCCATCGTGCTTGGCGTCGGTTCAGCTTCTGTGCACTTCGGAAGTAGGTCAAGTTTTTGTGATCTGATAGGATCTCCACGGGATGTAGTGCTCCATCCAGATAATGTCGCCATGCTTCCAGTGCTCGGATAATTGCTAGTAGTTCCCGGTCGTAGATTTGATAGTTGCGTTCTGCTTCAGTGAATGACTTCGAGAGGTATGCGCATGGGTGCCATAAACCATCCTCCCCTTTTTGACGCAGGACTGCCCCAGTTGCGACCTTAGATGCATCACATTCAACCTGGAATGGCTTGGTTGGGTCTGGTGTAACCAAGATTGGCGCTTCCATAAATCGTTGCTTGAGAGTTGTGAAGGCATCATTGCATTCTTTAGTCCATTCCCATGGGGTGTCTTTTCGTGTGAGGTTGTTCAGCGGCTTGGCAATGTCAGCGTATCCTCGAATGAATCGGCGATAGAAGCTTGCAAAACCCAAGAAGCTTTGTACCTGCTTCACGGTTGTTGGGGTTTGCCATTCCTTGAGTCCTTCTAGTTTGACAGGGTCCATCGCTATTTCGCCAGGTCGGACAATTGCGCCGAGGAATTCTACCTCCTGCTTGTCAAACTCGCATTTCTCGCCCTTGAGATAAAGGTCGTTTTCTTGCAAACGCTGTAGCACCTGTGTTGTATGTTTGTGCATGTCGTCTAGGTTGTCTGAGAAGAGGAGAATATCATCCATGTAGATAATCATCCATCCTTCAGCGAGGAAATCCCGAAAGATGTCGTTCATCATGGCTTGGAACGTTGCGGGTGCGTTGCATAATCCAAAGAACATAACCGTGGGTTCGAATAGGCCACGAGCTGTTTTTGAATG
>CCBP010000491.1:0-14405 GCA_000765035.1 Trametes cinnabarina
GAACGTACAAGTGAGCGCGCCGCGACACTTCAGTGTGGGTGTACTATCTAAAGCCAAGCTTTCTAGCAAAGATTACCAGTACATCCTCAATCTTAATGGGCTCAATAATATCCCTGTTGTGTGGCGGAAGTAGAGGTTTTGTGCTCTGAATCGTCTACGCGATATGCAAGCTTTCTGTAGCTACAGTAGAGTACTGTACATGGGCGACGTTAAACGCCCGATAGGCGCCCATGAGGTGTCAAATTCCGACCCTCCTCCTGCCTCCCACAGTCAGTAAAGATGTACATAATATACATAGAACATGCTTAAAATACATGTAGAACACAATGGTGCACTTGAGCCAGCAGAATCCGTGGTGTAGTAAACGACCTGAGCCCATCGGGGCAATCCGCGTCATTTGTGCAATTTCGTGCAAAACGCGCACGCGCGGCGCTTGTCCAAAGATTTCGAAAACAGCTGTAGTACTGCACGTAGATCTTGACGTTCACCACGTATGGTTTTAGAATTGTAGGACGCGCTCACCCTTCTCTGTCGACCGCGTTGCTTTGCTGGATGATGGTGCGAGCTGAACGACACGTGTCGGGCCATCTGAATGAGTGAGAATGCGAGCAGAAGGGAATCAACGCGTCATACTTATGGCGCATATATACACGCGAGAACGGCAGACGGAGACTGGATGACGACGACGAGCAGCTGACGGTGAGTGACTCCCGCGCTGCAGCTGACGCGTCGCCTTTCTTGTTCTCGCCCACGTTGTCCGTGGGAGCTGGCAGCGCCCGTTAGCCGGCGTCCAGCTAATCTCCCTCTTCGGAGAGTGCCGAGGGACATAGTCTGCATTTATCGCGAAAGATAAGATTGCGGCGAGCAGTTCGAAGTTGCCGGCCGAGTGCCGGGGCCAGAGCAGGTCGCTCGCTTCCTCTCTCTACGTACCTCAGCTGAATCTAAGCGGCTCTCCTCGATCGACATTTCAGCCGACATCTCTCAGATCTGCTATCGCTACTCCTGACGGTCTGCACTGCGAAGGGAGCACAACATCTTCAGCTAAGCACAGCGGGATCGCACCAACTGCATGAATGGCAGAAGCATGAGATTTGAGCCCCTCAATAACTATTGCCTACTCCCTGCACTTGGCGGTTATGAGCGCTACTTCAGATAATCTTAGCGCCGTCATACTCTCAGCATAGAATTACATGCTGCCCTTCGCCTGTTCCATTCCTCCCTAGATTAATTCGGCCAACCTGAGCGGATACCTTCGCAATATCAAGCCATGGCATATGAAGACAATCCGCCGATTCAAAATTCCTGCGCCATCTTATCAGTGCTTCAGCCACCTCAGGACAGTGCCGGGACAGTGCCGATAGATTGCCGCATGAGAGATTTGATCAGGGGGCATGCCGGGGCTGACAAGAGTCTCGAATGTGCGTTGCGCATAGATTCCGCATTCTCCTGCCGGCGACAAGCCGGGTACAATCTCCTCTCAGACATCTATGCGGGCCATAGGCGCGCTTTCAGCGCTTGGACATCGGCAAGCTCGCTAGAGCGGGCGCTGCCAGTCCCCACATTGTCCGTCGTCCACGTCGCACAATGCGGGTGCCTCCAGGCTTTCCCGTGTCTGTCCTCGGACTTGCATCTCAGGTTCCTCTGCAATCGCAGCTGAACACCACCAGCATGATTGCGCCCGATTTCGCGTTCGAGGAAGGCCCTTATATCTTCTCACCGAAGGACCTCGTTGAGCTGCCCAGAGCTGACGCAGGCGTTGCAAACGACGTCGGCGATCTGGTGTATATCCCGGTGAGCGAATACTCGCTGAAGGACAAGAAGTATGTTGTCCCACATCCTCAGAGGAGAACGCCGCCTGACCGGAAAGCAGGAACTCCAAGTCCATTCATGTAGCCGCTGTCGAGACGACCATTTTGCCTCTGGACATCCCTCTTGCAGATGGCGGCGAGGCTTTCTGGCTCGATTCTCGCACCCTCGCACACGCCGTTGCTGAAGGCGCTGACAGAGAGAAGGTCATCAACCTCTATGCGATCTCTCTTAAGGTCGACACGAACTCCGCTGCTATCACCACCTTCCCGACATCTCCCGTCTACATCGGCAAGTTCCCCACGTCTACCGCGACCAACTTCCGGTACTCCGCCGAGGCCGGTATTCTCGTGTTCTCGGACAATGTTCACGCGGATGGCGATCTCAAGAAAGTGAAGGAGAACGATGAGGCTTGGGAGAACCGAGGCGACACTGCGTTCGTGTATGATGAGACCTTCGAACGTCACTGGGACACCTGGGTTGTACCCAAGAGGTCTTCTCTCTTCAGTGTGAAACTCGCGAAGGAGCCCGGGGGCAAGTGGGTCCTTGGAGATGACTTTGTGAACCTGCTGAAGGGCACTGACCATGTGAGTGTATCCCGCTCAACCACTGTCAAGTCAATCTGAACGGCCTGGTATGTAGCACGCTCCTGTCGAGCCCTTCGGTGGTACCGATGACTTCGATGTCTCTGACACCCACGTCATATACACGACTAAGGACCCGAAGCTTCCCAAAGCATGGCACACTAAGCAAGATGTGAGATGTCTGAATTCCGCCGTTGATAGCTGATATTGACCTTTAGGTGGACAGATCTACATTGTAGACATCAACGGCAAGTCTACGCCAAAGGAGCTCACTTCGGGCCGGCAGGGCGCTACCCACAACCCCGTGTTCAACAAGGCGGGTGACAAGGCCGCTTGGATTGAGTTGGACCAAGACGGCCATGAATCCGACAGGTAAGCTCGCGAGTGAGCACGGCGAGGCGCATTGACTGATCGACATTCAGAGGGAAGCTCGTGATCTACGACCTGAAGAAGGACGTCCGGTTCACTGTGACGCAACACTGGGATCGTACCGTCAGCTCTATCGCCGTACGTGAACATATGCGCACTGGCACATCCTCCCACTGATAGTAGCGTTATACAGTTCGCGCACGATGACAAGACCGTATTCCTCACCGCCGGTGATATTGCGCGCATCAAGATCTTCTCCCTCCCGGTCCCAGAGACACCTTCTCACAGCACAACCGACCCGGACCTCCCTGAGGTCTACCGCCACCCTCGCGAGCTCACCTCCAGCGGTGCAGCCACCGGCATCCAGCCTCTTCCCAAAGGCCGCCTCGTCTTCACGCGCTCCTCACTCACAGCGCCCAACGACGTCTTCGTCTTGCGCGACTTGGATAAGGGCGGGAAGCCGAAAATCGACCAGCTCACGAAGTTCTCTGCGGAGGGATTGAAGGGTAAGAGCCTCGACGAAGGTTCCGACTTTTGGTTCGAGGGCGCAGAGGGTAAGAAAGTCCATGGGTGGATCATCAAGCCCCCGGGCTTCAAGAAAGGTGAGAAGAAGAAGTGGCCGATCTTGCTCGCTATCCACGGAGGTACGTACTGCGATTCTAGATATAATTTCGATATGGAGACTGATGGATGCCGCAGGCCCAGAGGGTGCTTGGGAGGACCAATGGTCTAACCGGTGGAATCTCAATGGTGAGCGATGAGTTGCAGAAGACTTCTGCAGCGAAGTTGACGAGCCATCCACCTAGTCTTCGCTCAGCAAGGCTATGTTGTGATCGCCATCAATCCTACCGGCTCTACTTCGTTCGGCCAAGGTATGCAGTTAAAAACGTGTCGTTAAGCCAACATGACTGATCAAAAACTTCATCAGACTTCACCAATGCTATCAAGGAAGACTGGGGTGGCAAGCCCTTCGTCGGTGCGTATCCCTCAATACGTTGGCTAATTCAATACTAAGCTGTCGAATCTGGTAGACCTTCAGAAAGGTTTCAAGTACATCTTGGACAACTACCCAGAGGCAAGCGTACCCACCATCACCAATGCTCATACTCTTCTCACGCGTTCGCTACATAGGTTGATCCCGACCGCGCCGTTGCCGCTGGTGCAAGCTACGGTGGCTACGCGATCAAGTACGTGTGACCACAGCCGTCGCAAAGGGCGTATCATTTCTGACTTGGGTCACAGCTGGATCCAAGGTCACCCCGAATACGGCTTCAACTTCAAGGCATTGGTGTGCCACGATGGAGTATGGCTTGTTAAGCAGCTGAAGTACGACTATAGCTGACGGTTTGCATAGGCATTTGGCGCTCAGTCCCACGGCTACTCCACTGACGAGCTCTTCTTCGTAAGTGATACGGATCACGCGACCGCACAGCTATCGACTGACGTATGTTCAGTTCAACTACGAGTGGGGAGGTCGCCCTTGGGAGCCTCGTGCTCGCGAAGTCATCAAGAAGTGAGTCTTATGATCGACCTTGAGATGGACATCCTCACCATGCGATTTGTCCAATAGGTATGACCCGATTAACTTCGTAGAGAAGTGGTCCGTTCCTATGCTCGTCATTCACGGCGAGAAAGACTATCGTTTGCCTGTTACGGACGGCATTGGCGCGTTCCACGCCCTCCAGCAGTGCGTTATCCGGATCCTCTATCCTTCTTAGCACATCGCTCATTCATAACCATTGTAGACTGGGCGTCCCAAGTCGTCTTGTCGTCTTCCCAGATGAGAACCACTGGGTTCTGAATCACCGCAATAGGTGCGTGAGGCTGCATCCGTAATTGTATTCTGACATCTCTGATGGAGCGGGCAGCTTGAAATGGCACTACGAGGTGTTCCGCTGGCTCGGCAAGTACGCGAAGAAGAATGATTGAAGAAGCGCAGCAGGGTCGATCGCTCATGTAATTCGGCCCCGAACGATGCTGTCATATTCGGACTACTGCAATGTAAAATAATTCTTGTTCCACATTCAGCTGATGGTCTGAGGAATGGGCATGTCATCGTCGGGTCGGCGAGTCATGCTTCTCCTATTTGGGTTGCATGAATCCCCTTCGCCGCGCAGGGCCGACAGGCGCCGCAGGGAGTGAGTGCATATAAGGGGAAGAGCGTCGCCAGCCCAGCCCACCTCGCGCACACCCTTGCATACAAGTAACGACGAGTAGTAAGTAACAGTGTAGCCGCTCCTCTTACGACATGCAGCTTATATTGATTCAGAGTCATATAGCCAGAATGGCCAGGCAGAGACACAGACAGCACAAGCGCTCTGACACTCGACCTGTCAAAGTCGAGGCGGCGGCATGCGAGCCTGTGAGGGTTAAGACCGAAACCGTTGACAACAATAGAGCCCTCGCCTGGCAAGATGGGCTTGTAGATGGTCAGTCGTAAAGGCTCGCTGTCAACTATCGCTGAGGTTGCTCGTAGGCATTGAAAGCGTGCACGCCAGCGATATAGCTGTGGTTAAGGAGATGGACGTACGCCGGGCCGCCCTGCGGCAGAAGCGGCCTCGCTCGCGATCGCATCCCTTAGCCGATAGCTCCTCCCAAGAAGGGGTCAATGGTGATGTATTTTCCAGTGGGACGACCGCTAAGAAACTCAAGCGGGATCGTACACCTGATTTCATGCATACCATTGTCGATTGTGACTTGCGAAAACCGGTCATACCTCAGGTGAGTCTTGTCACTATGGCTTTCTCTGACATTGCATGCATGGCCGATCGTACAAAACATTTGTGTTGATGAATTTGATAGGAGAGAACTGTTATCCACGTTTCAGGCCATGAAGCACCGGCCGGTGATACCCAAGCGAGTGTTTGTGACTCTCGCTATGCCTTGCCACCGTGATTGACGTTATCCCCTAGGCTATAAGCAGTTTAATGTCCTCAGCGGGACCGCAAGCGACACTCGCAAATACCGGTGAGATAGACCGCGACTGAGGGATCATCTGCGTACTGTAATTCGCTAACAACAAACATATCTTCTAGACGAACCTCGTGCATGGTTGCTGGACGCCGCCATTAACTTACAAGCCGGTATGGTAGTCGTCGTTCATGGCTCACGGACACTACCTCATGGCGCTGCTTGGCACGGAGGCGATTATGAGGGTGCCCACGGAGTTGTCTTGTCGGTGCATAACACCGGTTCGGACGACGAGTTTTTCCCGTCTACCGCCCGCGTCAAGTTTCTCAAGTCCCTCAGCCCCTCGATAGACACGTTCGCCGTACCTGTCTCAATTCTCTGGCCTGTACGACCGCAAACGGAGGGTGAACAGGCTCTCATCATCGGCGGCGAGTACAAAGGGCATAGGGCGAAGCTGCTGGAAGAGGTGAGCGAGGGATGGTTCGTCTCCGCGGCGTACGATTACTTTGAAGTCACCCATGAAAACCTCGTCAGAATGCTCCCGGTCTAGAATCACATCTCAGTGGCGCATGCTGTACTGTACGGGATGTATACGGTCGTGCATCACGGAATCGCCGGTCCGATAGCTTCGGAAGGTCTCCGGGCGCGTTCCACCGAGTGCAAACTGTACACTTGTGGCCGGTGCAGTCGACATGCTCGCGGACATTGACGTTGATGGCTGTAGAGCGGCATTCTCATTAGCGGCCATCCCGGCGCTTGACCTAGCGCCCGTTGGTACTTCGACCCAGCGATATCGATGTTCGATGTTCGCTGGGGACAGCGTAAGACATTCATCGACACCTTGCAGGCGTCAAGTATAATAGGACACAGTGAGTGCATGGCATTCGAACGAAAAGGACGAGTTCTTGCGACACTTTACTAATAATATATATGTGTGCTGTTGCAGCGCTGCTGAAGGCGCGGGACCTCCAAGCTCGTACCGCTATCATCAGGCGACATCCGATTGACATTTTGCGCCTTCTGGTACAGCACATCAAGCAAAATTTGCAATGAGTGTGGAGGACGTTCCTGTGTCAAAAACCCGCTTATTCTCATGATCGGCACGCACTAGTACTGAACGCCGGCGCCTTACCGCAGATTCCGTACATCTCGGTAGGCACTCGGTCGCTTGCTGTCTGCCACTCTGACCCGCTTGTTGTGTTTCTGAGGCGATGACCGCGTCGGGAGCCCGGGAAATTTGTTTCATAATGTGCTGGGTATCTGCGTTGGGGAAGATAGTATAAAGGCAAGCTTTTGATGGAGATCCTCTCAGCAACTCCTTTCCACCGCCGATCTCTTCCTTACCGCCCTCACATTCCCTATGCAGTCGAAGACTGCGACTTCCCAGAACCGTTCGCCCGCCTTGTGGTCGAGGTATGCGGCATGACTTTCAAGTCCCGAGACCGCAAGGTGACCATATACATGTATACAGGGGAGGCTCCTCGTCGGAGGAAAGTTCTCCGGAAGAAGTTGGACCTCGATTCTCATTGACCGCCAGCGTATGTCCACTGTTTCTGACTGCCTCGGTATAGCTTGTGCTGATTTCATGTAGCATGATCGATTCGCCGAGGAGCGACAGCGAATCAGGTCCATCGTCGTCGATTTCCTCTCCCGCAGCGATTACCGGGCCGTACAATGTCCAAAAGACTTAGCAATACGCGCGAAGCTTGGCGCCGAGATTCAAACGTGGGCGATGTACGTCGAGCCACGCATGCTTGACAAGATGCTCGAGACGAGTTGTTCGTACGTGGAAACCGCCTTTGGTCACACGTCCGCTGAGCACCGGTACTATATCGCAATCTATACCGCTTGCATGCTCTATGGGGAAGATCTCGGCGAACACGACGCAGACGCCGTAACGCAATTTGGCCGTCGTCTCGTGAACGGTCAAAGACAGCTTAGCCCCATATTCGACCGCCTCGCCGAACTCCTACAACGAGCACATCTTTACTGGAGCGATGTTGGCGCGGACGCCATCATCACCGGCACAGTGGACGCCCTGACCGCGACGGCACTCGAGTTTGCAACCACGGGAACTCCTGTCGCGCCATCCGCTTTGCGCTATCCATATTACCTACGGACAAGAGCCGGAGGTGGTCCGCAATACACACATTTCATCTTCATGCGAAGTTGGAGGGAAAAAGCGGACTCATACCTGCAGATCTTGCCGTGAGTTAATATTACTTCGAGCATTGTTGCAAACGTCATCACATATCTTATAATCACAGTGAAATCGAGCATTGGACGCTTGGAACAAAGTAAGCGATTGTTATTTCCAAGACTCGGTCCAACTTGGAATTGATGCTTACTTTACATGTCATAGTGATATGTACGAGCCGGTCAATCGTCGCCATCTCCCAGTATTGAGTCTTGTTTGAATCCTTGTTTATTGCCCGGGAGGGCCGAGCCCTATGGTAGGCAGTAAGCTACGGGTGTCTACGGGGTCATCTGCTCAGAGGGATCACATGTACGTAAGTAGGGGGGTGTGGGGTGGTGCAACGGACGTGCCGTCGCAAGAAATATAGTTGCTGTAACGTAGAGCCAATGGGTGAGTGGGGTGCAGAGAGAAGGAGGTACCAAGGTAAGAGAGAAGGGAAAGGTCATCGCCGTGCGCACCGCGCTGGCCCCAAGAAGGGCAGGGCGCCGGGTTCTAAACCTGTCCGTGCTTTGCGGCAGCGCTTGCGCTGTCGGGCTCGAGCCTCTTGCCACGGAAGGGGTACACGCGCCGGGCAGACACCACGGCGGTGTCAGAACTCCCCCGGACCCACGCGGAGGTTACGCACACGGCGTGCCAGGTTACAACACAAGAATAGTACTGCTTAATCAACCGCAAGGGGTGGAGGGGGAGAGAGGAGAGGGCGCCGTGGTCGTGCTAGTCACATTGTGTCAGGTTGAGTCGTCATCCGGGCAGGGATCGGGCAGGTTGCCGAAGACCGTGCGGAAACGTCCGGTCGCGTTGACGTAGGCGAACAGCGGTCGGAGGGCATCGCGCGAGTTGAGGAGAGTGGAGAGAGTGCGGCCAGAGAAACCGAGGGTGCGGAAATGTACCGCGCGGTGGAGGGTGTAAGTGGGACAGGCGAAAAGGTAGTGCGGGACCGTCTCGGGCTCTTGCTGGCAGGTCGGGCAGGTTGCGGCAGGCGCTCTCCCGAAACGGTGGAGGTAGCTCTGCAGAGGAACGTGGTTAGTGCGGAACTGAACAAGGAGATTCGCATGCCGTCTGGGGATGTCCGCCGTCAAAGAGTCGAATTGTTTCGAGGGCATCGAGCCGTCAATCTCCGCCATCCGAGTTCCGCGGTAGGACGCGCGCCAGCGGAGCGCTGCTCTCTGCTCAAGCTCCTTCTTGAAGGATTGCCTCAGCCGCGATGAGCTCTGCGGGAGAGTCTTGCGGAGGGGCGGGGCAGCTGCTGCACTGGGGATGAGTCCCCTGCGGCCGCTGCCTTGGCAGCTTCATCCGCCGCCTCGTTGCCGGGGACGTCAGCGTGGCCAGGAACCCACCGCAAAGTCAGTCGCAGGTTCGGTCTGTCGATCTTGAGGTTGCGGACGGCTGCATGGAACAGGGCAGTGAGATAGCGCGCAGGCCCCGTGGTCCGCAGCTCTGATGCCTGGATTGCTGCCATGTTGTCCAACGCAATGGACGCCTGCTGTGTGCAGTGAGTTTCTCGACGCAGAAGCTCAACCCCCAGAAGGGTAGCCACAATTTCCGCCTCATAGACGGTGTGGTGAGTCGAGGGTCCCAGATAAAGCTGCAGCACCTTCGGCTGCGCTCGCCCAGGTGCATAGAGTAGCGCCGCTGCGCCAACACCTCCCTCGATGTCCGAGCCGTCTGTGTACACCCGATATGCCCCGTCCTGTGCCCACCGCAGGTCGTCCGCCGCCGCCTCCTCCCGGTCTTCCAGGATGTGGACCCGGCGGAGGGGCCGCCACCTAGGATGCAGCCTCGTTGCTGCGATGCGCTCCGTGTCCTTGTAGTTGAGCCAGGGGCGATAGGCGTCGAGGAGTTCATGAAGAGCTGACCGGTGCGCTTTGACAAAATGACCGCCAGCGCGCTGGATGTGCAGCGCGAGAGGGTGGCTGGGTGGCAGGGTGCAGAGGCGCACCGCCGCGCGGTGACAAACCTGATCAACCAGGAGGTCGAAGGGCAGGACCTTGGCATGCGCCTCAAGCGCATCGGTAGGGGCTGTCCGCAGGGCACCGGTCATGGCCAGGAGGGCCTGCCGCTGCACAACAGCAAGGCGGCGGACGTGTCCCACCGTCCCGTGCGCACGGGTGTGGCCAGGGAGCTTTCGGACTGGTGTAAGGAAGGTGTCAGCTGCGTACATGAGGCTCGGGATCACCACTGCTAGGTAGAGCCGCCGCACGATGGGCAGAGCAAGGCCATTGCGGACCGTGGCGAGACGCCGCACTTGGGCAACGAGGCGGCTCCCTTTCGCATACACGGAGGCCACATGCTGCTTGAAGCGGAGGCCTTGGTCCATGAGCACCCCGAGGAAACGGTGATGATCACTCGGGTGCACAACCGTGCCGTCCGAGAGGGTAAGCGGTGGCCCGAGACCGATCCGTTTGGGCTGTGACTTGCAGTTGATCAAACCAAACTTGTCCAGGGAGAACACTGAGTTGTGCGCTCTCGACCAGTCAAGCGCACCACCGTCATGGTCCATGAACCGCCGGACCTTGTCATGGCAGACTGCGTAGGTTTTGCCGGTCACCACGAGGGCGACGTCGTCCATGGAGCCGACCGCCCTTTCCCCATCTGTGGTGTCTGCGCTGTCGATCAGGTCAGAATTATAGAATGCATAGAGAATAACAGATAGAGGGCAGCCTTGATCAATCCCGCTAAGGATGTCGAACGGGTCCGAGACGTAGTCGTCAAACTTGAGGCAGGGCTGGCGACCATCCAGCTTGACCTTGAGCCAATCGACGTATTCATGTGGGACACCCCGAGAGAGGAGATTGTGGTAGAGGCGGGCTGGGGACGCTGCCGGGAAGGCAGACTTGATGTCCAGGAATACTACTGATGCGACATTGCCGCGCCGCCAGGCATCTTTGACCGTTTTCGCAACCAGGTGGATGGAGTCCGAGGTCGTCCGGCCCGCCCGTCCGCCGAACTGCAGATTGGCTAGGAGGGAACGCTGGTTCAGCTTCAAAAACAAGCACATCTGCCACACACCGCGACAGAATCTTGGACATGCAGTTCAGGAGAGCGATGGGTCGCCAGGCCTTGGCAATCGTGTAGTCTGCCTTGCCCGGCTTTTGTAGCACCACCGTGTTGGAGAGCTTCCACCTGTCAGGGTAGTAATGAAGGACGAAGGTTGCACGGAAGAGAGTGCCTAGGACCGGTGTCAGCGTGTCCGCGCAATGCTTGTAGACCTCGTTGGGGATAGAGTCCGGGCCCGGCGCCTTGAACGCGCGAAGCGCACTGATGGCACGGCGGACTTGAGTGTTGGTGATCGGCTTGAAGGCGAACCGCGGTGCGGGGTACGGCCCAGATGGTACTGACGATGTGCTTGGTGGCAAAAAGAAGGTCCGGTGAAACTCCGCCCCCTTCTCCTCGTTTGAGTTGAGGGTGCGGCGCTGCCCGGCCTCCTCGACCCAGATGGGAGGGATTCGTGCCCCACCGCCGTCCGTTGCCCCACGCTTGAGAAAGCGGTTAGCGTCCCAGATAGTCTTGCCGTCGACTGAGTCGATCCACGCCTTCCAGTAATCGTTCTTGGCTGCTTGGATGTGGTCAGCATACATGTTGCGGTAACGCCGATACTCAACGTGTGAAGGGTGCGCCCGGTCCGCACGGTGGCGGTAGTGCAGGCGCCCCAGCCGTTCCTTCTCCTTTCGCATTCTGGAGAGATCCTTCGACCACCACCGTTTGGTGTAGGGGGTCGAGGCCACCTCCGGGACGTGCTCGTTGATTGTCGCCTGCAGGTCGGCCATCAGGTGGTCGAGTGTTGTGTCGAAGACCGCTTTGCTGTCTATGCGTGCTGGGAAGGCCCGTGCCTCTATTCGCTGCGCAAGAGCACCGTCAAACTCTTCCCAGTCAACCGCCCGGAAGTTCCGTCGGGGACGGGCGGGTGCAGCATCTGTGGGAATGTCGAAGGTGGTGCTGATGGGGAAATGGTCAGTCTTGGTGGGCCGCTTGGCTCGCTCGACTACGCAGGAGCGCATTCGCGCGAGGAGTCCCGGGCTGGCGAAGACATTGTCAGGGCGTGTGAGATTCTTGGTACGAGTTGCCTCCAGAGTCGGGATGCCGGCTGGGAGAGCCTGTTGAAGGTCGAAGAGCGCGAGATGTTCGATGAGCACCTCAGCACGCTCCAAGCTGTCTGTGGTGAAGAGATGATGATTAGTTGGACTGTCCCAAGCAGGATGATGTCGGTTGAAGTCGCCCAGCCACACATGGTGGTGGG
The DNA here is from genome assembly GCA_000765035.1 of Trametes cinnabarina. Classification (NCBI taxonomy): domain Eukaryota; kingdom Fungi; phylum Basidiomycota; class Agaricomycetes; order Polyporales; family Polyporaceae; genus Trametes; species Trametes cinnabarina. The sequence continues at coordinate 12,104 of CCBP010000491.1, forward strand.
CTTCACCGGCCTCGCCGAGTACGAGGCGCTGTCCGGCACGCGACGCCGCACGGATTGCCGTATCATGATCACCGTCGACGTAGAGGTTGAAGAGATGGACCGTGGTGTCACCAGCATGGATGGTGACCGCTGTGACGTCCGGGTGCGGGATAGGAATAGGGTTCCAGGCGTTGGTCGAGAGCCGTCTGTTGATGAGCAGGAGTGATCGTGAGCGGGAGACGCCCCCGGTGCCATGCGGCGTGGGATACACTACCCGCCAGTGCGGGGTCGCTGTCGTGAGGCCAAGGAATGAGAGATAGGGTTCCTGCAGAGCTAGAATGTCATAGTCAGCAAGCGATGCATCATTGAGAACGTCATGCTGGGCGCGGGCGGATTTGTTGAGGTTTTGCTGCCATATGCGTAGAGTGGGATGTTGGTCCTGATTCATTCAGAGACGAAGGAGTGCTGAGACTGCATCGCGTCGCCGAAGAAGGATTCAATTCTTGGCTGGGTTTGCTGGTTTCGAGGGTCGGCGTCGGCATCTTCGAGGTGGTGCTGGATCTGGGACCAGACAGTGGGCGGGGGAGGGGCCCGCGCGAGCTCCTCCTCCTCGGACACCCACGTCTCCGGCGCATTAGTCACAAAGAAACGGAAACCACTGTCCGCCCGCCGCTGAATGCGCCCACTGGTCTTCGCGCGGAGGGTGGGGCAGTTCTTATCCCAAGCCGCGTGCCCGTGTGTCGCGCAGTTGGCGCATTTGTACGTTCGAGGATCGTCGCGCGTGTCGCACCGAGCGGTGGCGTGGGCGCCCGCGCAGTTAGCGCAGATGTCCTGCTCAGCCTTGCACTCCCGGGCGTAATGCCCGTCGTACCGCTGGCATCGGGCGCACCGCTTTGGCTCCTCCATGTCACGGCGGACCAGAACCTTGCGGCCCGCGACCGTGAGTCCGCGGATCGCCCTGTTAGCCTGCTCGACACCTGCGACCGTGAGCATAATGAAGGCGGTGCGCTGCGCCGGGTGACGGCGCGAGATGGGTTTGATCCAGTCCGCGCGCGTGATTGCGTGCGGACGGAGCCCGTTCGCCTCCTCCACCGCCCGGAGCGTGGCGGCATCCTGCGGGTTGAACGAGACTGGAACACGCTCGGCGACGAGCTTGTACGTGCGTTCGATAACTTGCGCGGCCATCCCCATCTTGCGTGCAAAGGGCTTCGCCACCGTAGGCTTGAGGAGCCAGTGTGCCATCTCGCGGCTTGCCATCGTGAAGACGACGTCGCCATGCGGGAGGACCCTGGCTTCTTCGACGGTGCCATCGCCTGGCGGAGTGAGCCCCGCCCGGGCCATCTCGTCGATTGCAGCTCGGGCCCGCGCGCAGACCTGCTCGCTGGTGAGCCGGTTGCCGAGGTCGTCCTGGAGGGTGGCGTCCCGCACCAGCACCTGCCGCTGGAGGAGATCCGCTAGGGTGGCCGCGCGGCGAACACGCGTGGGGGCAGAATCGATGGTCAGCGACGAGACGGTAGTAGCAGGCTCACCGGGGGCATGCAGAACGGGGCCCGATCGTGCCGCTGAAGCGAGGCCCTCTCGCGCCTCCCTTAAAGTCTCCTCCGCTCGCTGCACGCTGTCGCATGCATCCCGCAGCTCCGCTACCGTCGTTTCCATCTCCCTCCGCATCCGTTCCACCCCCTGCGTGAGGTCCGCCACCCGGGTCTCGACGTGTGATGCATGTTCGTCCAGCCGCAGCGTGAGCTGGTCTTCTGCGCGCTCTAGGACCGCACGACTGACCGCTTCTTGCGCCTCTTCTGCAGTGACTGCCCTTGCTACATAGGCGAGTGCAATCAGTCCTTCTGCAGCGAACTCGTGAGCAGGGCGGAGGTATGCGAGGTGTAGAAGGCCGGTGATGAGGGCTTCGCTCGTTAAAGCATGCGCTCCCTCCGGGATCAGCCTGCGCTTCTGCAGGAAGTCGACCGCGGCTCCGAGCGATGGGACCTTTTCTTCGGCTGCCGACCATAGCTGCTCCTGGGTGGGCGCGGGATTCTTCGCCGCCCCCGCTCTCGTCGTTTTCGTCGCCATCGCTGTCGCCCTCGCTGTCTCGGAAGTTTTCTCACGAGCGCCTACAGCCGCTCTGGCCGAGGGTGGTGTGCTGGCTGGTCGCGGCGGTGCTAAACGACCCGCAAAAGACATGGTCGGCACAGCAAAAAGACGTCTATACAATCTAGAGAACGATCCTAGACCATAACCGAGTGAGAACCGCACTCCTCGAGCCTCCCCCTATGAGGTCGAAGCGTGGGAAAAAACTAGGTGGTGGTGGTAGAGCGCCAAGAGGGGT
>CCBP010000492.1:0-12576 GCA_000765035.1 Trametes cinnabarina
GGCTCCTGGTGTTGAGGGAACCCTGGAAGCGGGTAGAGCAAGCAGGGAGGTGTTTGCGAGCCAGTGCAGGGTATGGCTTGAAGCCGCCATGTCCCTCTGCCTGCTGGTGAACGGATGGGCGCGCAGGTGGGCGCGGAGGGGCAGGAGCAGGCGCAGGAGCAGCAGATGGCTGTGGGACGACCGGGGCAGGCGCAGGAGGTGCAGGAGGGCTAGGGGCGCATTCAGGCGCAGCTGGAGAGCGTTCGCGCTGACCCGCAGGTGCAGCAGGCGGCGCAGGAGGCGCAGGAGGTGCAGGATCATCCCAGTCATCTCCCCCCTGATCCGGCAGCTCTGGCGCATCAGGGACGTCCTCTGGCGGCTTGTCAGCGGTCGCAGGGTCACCAGGGATGTCCACCTCGTCGAGGGGTAGGCCAAAGACATTGATAGAGGGCGAGTTGCCAGGGAAGCAGCGCTCATCAAACACTGCATGCGACGAGATAATGAATCTCCTCGCAGCAGGGTCCCAGACCCGCCATGCCTTGGTGCCCTCGGGGTAGCCAACAAAGATGCACTTCCGGGAGTGCGGCTCCAACGCCTTGCGGTCCTTCTTGCGCACCAGCACGTATGCCAGGCAGCCAAACGTGCGGAAGTACGACACATCCGGTTTGCGGCCCTTTCCCTTCCAAGCGGTGTAGGGAATGGCGCCTCCGAGCGCAGAGGTGGGCATGCGGTTGCGGGTGTGGACAAAGGTGGAGACGGCATGGCCCCAGAACGACGGAGGGAGCTTGGACTGCGCTAGGAGCGCAGTAGCACCCTCAGCAATCGTCCAGTTAGCTCGCTCTGCGACGCCGTTCTGGTGGGGCTCATCTGGCTCAGTGTGCTGGCGCTGGATGCCGTGCTGAGCGCAGAAGTCATTGTACTCCCTCCCAATGTACTCGCCGCCCTTGTCATCACGCGTAGCCTTGATCCTGAGACCTAGGCAGTTCTCTGCATACGCCTTGTACGCTTGGAAGGCCGCAAACGCATCGCTCTTGCGCTTCAGGTAGGCCACCACCCAGAAACGCGTCGCATCGCAGACAAACGTCATCCAGTAGATGTGTCCTTCAGGCGTAGGCACCGGGAGCGGTCCCTTGAGGTCAGTGTGGACGAGGGCGATGGGGGTGTGCTTCCTGGATGCAAAACGAGGGATAGAGTGGCGGTTGAGCTTCCCAGCGAGGCAGGGCTCGCAGATGGGGTCAGGCTTGCGCTTCGAGCGCAGCACAAGGCCGGAGACAAGTCCCTTCTTGACCACTGAGCGCAAATCGTCGAGATTGATGTGGGAGCAGCGCTGGTGCCACAGGGACTCGTCCTCCTCGCAGGTGGACGATGCAGAGAGCGCATGCTTCGCCTGGGACACAGTGCGGCCAAGGAGATAGCCCACATTGTGCTCGTTGACCGAGGCCTCAAAGCGCAGCTGTCCCTGGTGGTAGAAGAGCACCCGGGACCCGCACAGCTCGACGGTGTAGCCCTTCTCGCGCGTGAGGTGGAAAACAGACAGTAGATTGCTGGCAAGCGCAGGGACATGCAGGACATCATGTAGTACAACCGCAGGCGGCACAACCCCCTCCCTCTCCGCAGGCTGAAAGACCACAGACCCCAACCCAGCAGAGTAGACGATGTGCGAGTTGGCGAGGCGGATGGGGATGACATGTGGCGAGTAGGAGCGAAACCAGTGGCGGTGGGGGGTCATGTGTGCAGAAGCACCTGTGTCGGTGTTCCAGTTAGTCGCTGCCGGTGAGGAGAGCCAAGATGCGCGGTCCGAGGTGGAGAGGAGGGCAGAAGCGCAGCCAGCACTCACAGTAGCCGCACCAGCAGACTCCTGGGCAGTGTCTGAGGCGTCCTTTGCGTCCTTGGAGGCTTCCGAGGCGGTCTCCTTGCGCTTTCCCTTGCCAGAGCGTTGGTACTGCGTGCGCTGGGCGGCCTTCTCCTTCGCCTTGGTGCTGGCGTCGCGTTTGGCGAAGCACTGGTCCTCTGAGTGGCCAGAGCGACCGCAGAACATGCAGGAGAGCGTAGAGGCGGCATGGGAGAGGGCAGGAGTCGACGAGGGCGCACCAGGCTGGTTTTCAAGTGCAACAAAGGTGTCTTGCAGCTTCTCGAGCGTCAGGGAGTCGTCCAGCAGCAGCGTCTGGCGCAGGGCGTTGTACTCTGCCGGTAGGGCGCGAATCAGCGCCATGAGCACCAATTCGTCGTCCAGCTTGGAGAGGTCGAAGTCCGCAGGGCGCAGAGCCTTCATGTCAGACTTGAGCTGGGATGCTCGCGTCGACAGGGTGCTCAGGGACTCGTCGTCTGCCTTGGAGAGCGAGAGGAGGGCATTGTAGGTGTTAAAACGCGTACCAGGACGTTTCTGCATGTGCACAGACTCCAGCTTCCTCCACATCGCGCCAGGGTCGTCTCGGATCGCCTCCAGATGGGTCTGCTGCTCCCTCTCGACGCAGTTCCAGATTTCTCCGGCTGCAGCGTCCACCCTGCTGTCGTAGTCGCGCAGTTCTCGCCGTTCTCCGCTGTCCAGAGGCTCCGTGAACTGCGGCCTGCTCTCAGTGCCCTGCACAATGCGCATGGCACCAAGGGTGCGAAGCCTAGCCTCCATATCGAGCCGCCATTGCTGGTAGTTGCGATTGGAGAGCTTGGGGAACGAGGCAGGGGACGGCGCCATGGTAGGGGGTGTAGGACGCGGCGAGGAGGCGGGGGGCGAAGATAGGGGGCTCTTGACGAAGAGGGGAAGAGAAAAGCGATGAGGGACGAACCAGGGAGACCCAGGGAGCAAAAATGCGTCCAGCAGAGAGCACCAGAGCGAAAGGGGCTAGGGAGGCGCGTAGGGAGGCCTTCAGAGCGTTTGGACAGGCGGGTATGGATGTCTTGAGGCAGTCAGAGCGCAGGGCTCATAACCTGTTAGCTGCAGTGCGCCTCAGAGCGATCACAATGGCCTATGTCGAGCTCTGTGAAGTCTGATACATTAACAGCAGCTATTCTACTCACCTATGTCGAGCTCTGTGAAGTCTGAGGACTCCAGGGCTCGACACGGCGCTCTGTGTACTGTGGGCATTACGTAAGGCGCTAACTGTACAGTAGAACCAGCCACAGCGCGGGGGGAGCGCTCAGAAATCCACAAATGCGAAAAGGAAGGATGAGGTCCCGGGTTCAATCCCGGGACAGTGCAAATGATTAAAATGCGAAGTGAGCGATATCTCGAGAACGGAGAAAGGGAGCGACGAATGGAAAGGAGTGGTGTAAGTACGCAATGCAAGCGTCCTATGAGGTGCATCTCGACTTGATACGGGCACAGAAACTCGAGCAATCGCTCAGAGTTCAACATGGGGGTTATCCGTTGACCGTTGGGGGTCCTCCGTTAACCGTCAAACGTCCCACCGCCTGCTGTCTCGCCGTCCTGGGCGCCCCCTATTAGCCTTTTGTTCACATGCAGTCAAGTGGCAATCAGTACATTATCTGACAATTCATGGTGAGCTAGACCATATTGAGCTCCATGCTCGGACCTCGCTCTCATCGTGGGCGCCCTCCCGCCCATTGTTGCCTACAATGCCAAGCGGTAGATAGAGGACCTGAGAAGCTTTCAAGTACGGATTTGTGGCAAACTATGATAGCTGATTTTCCCTTTCTGTATATCACATTGACACCAACATTTCAGTGCTCATGCCTTCAATATGTCTTCACCAGTGTTGGAACTTGAGCTTTAAACAGTTGTATGAGAGCAACATATAGCATAGCAATTATGCTTGCCATAAATGCCAGCTGGTTGTATGTATGCAAGAAACAAACACGCCCTATAGACACCCAGACATGGCTGAGAAGGGCGGAGGCAGCGTACGGACCCCGCCTTGCTGTCAAAATCACGATATCCCATCCATGGTTTAGCTCTGGGAAGAATATGTCATTTCGGTGGGTGCCTGCCGCCAGCTGTCATCTTGCACCACTTAGACATGCTCAGACATTAAAATGGGCGCTTGAGGGTTTTTTGGGACAACAAGACAGCGGGCAGTGGGACGATTGACAGTTGACGAACAACGGTTGACAGTGAATTGTTGAACTCTGAGCGATTGCTCGAGTTTCTGTGCCCGTATCAAGTCGAGATTCACCTCATAGGACGCTTGCATTGCGTACTTACACCACTCCTTTCCATTCGTCGCTCCCTTTCTCCGTTCTCGAGATATCGCTCACTTCGCATTTTAATCATTTGCACTGTCCCGGGATTGAACCCGGGACCTCATCCTTCCTTTTCGCATTTGTTGATTTCTGAGCGCTTCCCCAGCGCTGTGGCTTGTTCTACTGTACAGTTAGCGCCTTACGTAACGCCCACAGTACACAGAGCGCCGTGTCGAGCCCTGGAGTCCTCAGACTTCACAGAGCTCGACATAGGTGAGTAGAATAGCTGCTGTTAATGTATTAGACTTCACAGAGCTCGACATAGGCCATTGTGATCACTCTGAGGCGCACTGCAGCTAACAGTTTCACCACGTCCACGCAACGCCGTAGGTGATACCGGTACTTCTTCTGCTCGTCGATGAGTGGTATGCGGTGATTCACTTCACAGAAAGGCGGAAGTGTTTCGGGCAGAGGACGCATTATGTCCTCCATCTTCGTGTACCACTTATTGCAGAGCTTCAGGAGTTCCTCTTCTTTTTCATCTATGACAAACCCAATATGGGCTTATCGTATTATCTCATCTTCCCATTGTTCCGCTGTGATGCAGTCAATGAGCTCGTTTACCCTATAAGGGTCATCTCGATCAAAACAGTCGCATCTGGGTTTGGTGGACAAGTGCCGACTAGGCACAAAACACTCTTGTGCAACTAGCACCTTCATGTTTCCTTTTCGTCCTTAATGTTGTTCAGGCCTATTCATGGCTACGTTGCCATCCCCTCCCCCTCCTGATAACATATAGTCTGTCACGTAGTGTGTTCAGGAGGGCTGCACTTTTGTGGAAAACACTACACTCCCCTAATTCGCTGGTGAACATCCAGAGGGTTTATCGCTTGTTGCCGCAGCGCCATACTTGACACCTTGGAGTGGTATTGTTACTCCACGACTTGTGGCCCCAACCCCTTCTTTTTTAGGACCACGACAATTCTGTTGTGGTTCTGGTTGGAATAGAGCAACTCGCTCCCCATTCACAAGGACCTGGTCCCTGGCGAAGTCAAACATCACTTTGTGCTTGCAACAAAATGTCATGCCCAGGATCAGGTCATACTTGTCGATGTTAACCACATCGAAGTATTGGCTCTGCTTGATCCTGCTGACTTGTAATATCGCACGGGCACCATAGTTGATGCGCATGCAACTGCTTTTGGTTCCAAGTTGAAGCCCAACAGGTTTCTTTAAGTCAATCCTGTCGGCCTTGCACACATATGCCAACTCCGGCATGATAGAGTCAGTGGTACACCCTGAATCAAATAGGGCAAGTGCCACGACTCCATTCACTGAGAGTTCTGCGCTGAATGTGTGCTGAGACAACTCGTCTCGTATTGGCTATGCTGCCAGGTCCTGAATCTTGCATACTTCTGCATCATACAGCCAGGCATGTTGCAAGTTGTGATTAGGCTGTATGGCCATGCTATGTGCATGAACCAGCTCCCCAAGGAGGTCTTTGAATGGTGCGACCCACATCCCACCAAAGAACAAGTTGTTCTCACTGTCGTCAATCGGGGACAACTTGTTCTCTCTTTGCAACTCATACTGCGACCCACTATACGCTGACGGAGGGTAATCATGGTTCACTCGGCCACGTCGGTCTCTGCAGTCTCGAGAACAAGAGACTCAATGTCCACTCCAGTGACTATGCCAGTGCCCTCAGTTTGAGGACTGTCCTCCTTATCCGACGTCTCATTGATGACATGTTGTGCAAACATGCACGGCTGACCCAAAGTGTTCTTCTTCCTATACTGGGGGCACTTTGGGTCAGAAGCATAATGGCCAATTTGACCGCATGAAAAACATTTGACCTGCGCAGCAGGCTGTTCCATCTTGGATGGTCCTAGGTGCCCTGCTACTTGTGACATCTCAGTCACTACCTGTGGCCGAGCTGTTCGCTGTTCGTACGACTTCAGTATTATACGATTTGCAGTCCTAAACCCGCTGCTCACAGTGTTACGAGGCATGGATGAACTATTTTGTGCGCCACCTGCGCGAACCTGTCTATTATCCGACCCGGGTTTACTAGTGTGTACATGAGGGGCCACATTCCCGCCCGCATCTTGCACATGCTTCCACACCTGTAACACCCTCATGTTCTGTTCCAGCTCCAAGGCAGACTGGTACAAGTTGTATAACGATGTAAATTGGGGTGACATAGCCTTATACACCATCAAAATGTTCTTATACTACTCAAGTAGAGTGTTGAGGAACTTCTTACGCATATGGAATTCAGTGGGTTGTTCCCACATCTTGTCAGCAAGATAGAGCATGCGCTCATACAAGCCAGCAACTCCGCCCTGGGATGTGTCAAAGTGTAAAGCAGCAAACTGCTGCTCTGCCTGCAGATGCATATCCCGATGAACAAAGTGTTGGAACAGGCCAACCATGGCTTCCTCAAACAGCCAATCACGCTTGTCGCATGATGGAGACTGTTTAGTATTATAAAACCAGGTGGCTGTGTTACCACCTAGGCTCGTGCTGAGCATGCATAGCCAGTCCACATCATATTGCAGGCCCATGATACGCAGTGTATTGAAGTATTTGAGTAGGCCACAAAGCCATATCTCGAATTAGTTGGGATTATCCTTCCCCTTGTATACCCTTAGGGAAGGCAACTTAGCCATCTTTAAGTAGGCCAGAGGGTTGCTAGTAGGCGCGTCGCTTACTAGCTCCTGGATCATGTCAAGGATGCGCCGAACACCCATACCGTCCCTCGGTCCAGCAATGGGACCAACAAATGCTAGTTCATTTGGGGTTGCTGCGCGAATTGTGCTCGGCCCATACATTGCAGACGGGCCACCTCCATGCATCTGAGCATTCCATTGTGCTGCTTGCACAGATGGTCCATATATTGAAGGACAGCGATAGGAGGGCAGCCTGCGATTATCTTCCCAAGGGCTTGCGACCTGCAATGTGCTCTCAAGATAGTTGGTATCTTGAGCAGGCTGGAAAGCCACATTACGGCGACCCTCATCAACAGGTGCATCATTGCGTGCTTGTTGATGACTACACCCATGTCGCCCGTCCTGGCCTTGTGCCTCCAAAACCACAGGCTCTACACCAGCTAAGCCTGCATGTTGCAGACATTGAGCGCGTCCTGTTTGCAACCAGTCGAATGCATCTCGCACTCGAGGAGAATCGGAATAGGAAGGTTCCTAATGGTCCTCATTGACCACCTAGGGCACCTTGTCTTCCTCAGAATCGGTTTCTACAGGGGGTGGTAGGGACATTTTGTCTTGAAATGCCTCAACCACTCCTTGCATTCCTGAATCTTCGAGTATGGCCACCATGCTCTCCGCGAACTCGTTCTTAGTACGATCAAGTGTTTTTCGCAACTCGCGATACCTGTTTTGTGTGCCACGAACTTGAAGAGTCCGGGATGTGAGTGTACTTCAGCGCGAGTTGCGCAACTATACTTGTCTGCTCTCGACTGCTTCCTGCAGCTGGTCCTCTTGGTCAGATAGTCGTGATTGGCAACTGCCAGGCCGGTTGACACTACAAGTGGGCGCCAAAAGTATGGAAACACCCTACCATTTCCAGTAGTTGATTTCTTTTGCTCACCATGCATGCCATTGTGCATGTCCTGATACCCAACTGGTCTTATATTAACTACAGATGTCTGAGTACTAGATAAAATGTGTTGTGATCCAGTAGCCATTTGGAATCATTCAATATTAGTATTATTTTGATCTGTGTAATTAGCACCATCAGCTATAGCACTTTGTGTGTTATTTTCTCAACACTCTTATCACATCTCGCCAAGATGTGTCAATGCATGTGTAGGTCCTAGAGGTGTCTATCATATATCTGCTGAGGCTTACCCACAATCATCCAAGCAAATACCATATAGGGCCAAACTTCAGAAGGCTATTTAAGGTCATGATGGCAGAGGGGTATATGATACAAATCCTTCCATGGCCTTATATCAAGTTGCATATACCCAGATAGAACTGCTATGCTGGGAGGTTATTATTGGTGATAGATGTATCCAACAGTATACAGTATAGCAACCAGGATTTCCAGCACTATTGTGTGTGACCAAGTTACTCAAGAGTTTTATAACCCCACTTGGTTTGAGGGTCAATGAGCCAATATAGGTGGGCCTCAGCAGATATATGATAGACACCTCTAGGACCTACACATGCATTGACACATCTTGGCGAGATGTGATAAGAGTGTTGAGAAAATAACACACAAAGTGCTATAGCTGATGGTGCTAATTACACAGATCAAAATAATACTAATATTGAATGATTCCAAATGGCTACTGGATCACAACACATTTTATCTAGTACTCAGACATCTGTAGTTTATATAAGACCAGTTGGGTATCAGGACATGCACAATGGCATGCATGGTGAGCAAAAGAAATCAACTACTGGAAATGGTAGGGTGTTTCCATACTTTTGGCGCCCACTTGTAGTATGCTCCACATCGGAGGGTGGGGTCTCAAACCTATCTTGTATGGGGAACGGACTGACGAAGAACCCGACAGTTCAACTCGAACTTGTTCAGACGTTCTGCTGGACGAATAGCTACCACTGGGAGTAGTTCCCAGAGTAGTCTGTCTGCTGGCAGAGCTAGAGCCGTAACCTGTGCACCACGGCTCAGAGCACATGCTATGCCCTGCATTGTGAACATAGTCGAAGATGATGCATTAGCATGCGCTGTGCTGGCAGAACCGCCTGATGTGTTGCTGACACATGTTGTGTTACTTGTCATGGAGATGAGGGTATTGGCTGGTTGAGGGCCAGTGCTCGAAGTAGTTTGACCACCAGGCAAGGTCGAACTGACTCGCGAGGTGGTCATAGGGCAACTTGCCCTTGAGGGAGACCTAGATGGTCATTGGGTGTTCTGTGTGTTGTCGGAGCTCATTGCTACTCGCAATTGAGTTTTGTCTAATAAAGTTTCAATGACGTGTAATACGTCCGAGCTTGTGCTGATATCCTATGGATACACAGCTAGCGTAAGCATATGGTAACTCACAGTGCTTCTCTGCACCTCTTATCCCTAGTACACTGGACCGGGCTGTATTGCTTGGGCGTACTCGGTGGGATGGTGAGGGTAAGAGAAGACTTACCCTCAACCAGGCGCCCAGGTTCCGAATACCTGGGCACCGTACACGTAGATAATAGTACAGGGCATCTAATCTAATCTATTACAGGTGCTACTTGCACCCGCTATGGATCCGTTTCTCAAAGTATGGTCAAAGGAGACCGTTCTCGAGTTAGGGCACCGCGCACCTGGCACGGTACCCTTACAGCTTATTGTTAAGGAGAGAATGAGGAGTCTGAAAGGGGATAACGGAAAGGTACGGAGGTGGTCAAGACAATAGGCTTATTGTTAGTGCAGCAATCATGAACAAATTGTGCAATCTGGAATATGAAATGCACAAGTCTGAAAATGTGGAGCTGGAGGTCCAGAGTTTAGCAAGTCCAGACCGCGGTGAAGCGGTGTTCTGGATTTAAATAAGTCCGGACTGGAATTAACAGAGTTAAAGGCAGAAAAAGCGGAGTTAATTCTATAAAATGCGAAGTTGAGTCCGGAGTTGCACAGGATGTAACATAAATATACAATGGGCTATGGTAGGATTTATCAAAAATCTTTATAGACTTTATTGATTCTCATTCCCAGTAAAAAATGGACATATCACATAGTGGCTTATAATTCACCAAATCCATGACTATCTGTCTCTATTAGAAGCTCATCCTTGTATACATAGCAGGCTCCTTTTTGTTATATGTCACCCTTGTCATAGCCTAACAAAAGGGAAACAAAAAGCAGTCGCATGCTCTCTTCTAGTCCATAGCCATGTTATACATGTGTCGTAGCCTGATAGTTGAACTACCAATAGGTACATGACACAGCTATCATATGGTGTTACAAAGGGAGCTTGTCTGAGCTTATCTACCATGATATTTGTATATATCTGATCTTAGAAACACCTCTGAATTTTTGTTTCTTTTGGTGAAGCATATAGAGCCTTGAGTATAATCGTCCCCATAGAGGCGTGTTGTGCAACTCATGACCATGTAGATATGGTCAGGCATGCTAGTGATATTCCCAAAGGGGCCCCCGTTAGGCCAAACCAGGTTTCATTCAATGCAGAACAATGTCACATATTACTGTGAGGACATGTCTTTATACACTGGGTGAGCGACTCAGAAAGGGGTTAAATCCTGTGAGCCACCAGAGGGACTCATCATCTCCCCTCTTTATACTCACTAAAACCCCACCATCTCCCACCCAGTTGGGTGGGGGTCATCTGTATTCTTTAAGATTGGAGACCAGGTCATAGATACTGCCTTGGGATTCAAAGCTTGTTTCCTATTACAGCCTGTGCAACTCCGGACTCAACTCCGCATTTTATAGAATTAACTCCGCTTTTTCTGCCTTTAACTCTGTTAATTCCAGTCCGGACTTATTTAAATTCAGAACACCGCTTCACCGTGGTCTGGACTTGCTAAACTCCGGACCTCTAGCTATGCATTTTCAGACTTGTGCATTTCATATTCCAGATTGCACCATTTGTTCATGATTGCTGCACTAACAATAAGCCTATTGTCTTGACCACCTTCATACCTTTCCGACATCCCCTTTCAGACTCCTTGTTGTCTCCTTAACAATAAGCCTACTTACTATTTATACTCAGCTGGAATACTGTAGTAACTCAGTTAGAATGCCTCATTACTCGACACTGTCCTCTGTCATCTGTAACTCCTGCACTCTTTATCCACTTGTCTGAACTCCAGACATACTCCTCTGTAACCCAAACCTGCTTGTCTGAATTTCAGACTTATCCCCTCCAATTGCGGACCTAACTCCGGACTTATCATCATTAATTCCGGACTTAACTCCGGACTTAACTTCGGACCTAATCCTCCATACTCTGAGCCTACCTTCTCTAACTCCGACAACTCCATACTCTAGTAACTTTGGTAAATTGAGACACCTTAGAAGGTTCTCAGGTGCATTGCTAATAGCTTAGCCAAAGTCCTCTTTGTGCTGCACTTTCATTCGGGATTCTGTACTCCAACTTTTCCATGCTCGGAACCTAGGCCAGCACGGTTCTAACATTTTCCCTAGGAAGGCTGTTGAGGCTCATCTATCAATGTCAAATCTTTTAAGTGTCACAAAACATCTGTTTATGATTTCTGTATCAGAAAATTCTTGCCTGTCCTGCTGGATCCCCCGCTTGCAGCAAAGCTTACATATAAGATAAGTAGCTTCAGTTGCTAGTATCATCCAGAGGCGTTTTGCATATGCATAACATGCACCCTGGCCATCCTTGAGTATAAGATATGATGCTCTAAGGGCAATTCCCCAAGAGATCCCTGGCCAACTAAGCCCCATGTGGCCCCAGAGGTTCTGCAGCAGCAGCATAATTTGTTTGTGCCCTTGGGCAGAGCAGCTGAGAAGAATATGGTCCATGGGGCCACAGTTTAGCATACTTTACATTTCTCACTCTCCTGCACCATGTCTAGTATCTTCGGACAGAGCCAGTGCTTGCTGACCATGTACTATAGATATTATACATGGTCTTCCACTAAACTGACAGCACTCCCATAGTGACATCTTTCTTTCATAGGTTTGAGGTTGATCATATTGTCTCTGCCTTGATCTGTGGTCTACAAATGCACTGTGGATCTTCTGCTATGCATTTCAGGTTACACATTGCACTTGGTTGCTGCTCAATCTGCTCTTTCTTGCGCTGATAGATCACCACATACACTAGCTTCGGTGATGATGAAGAGAAGCATAGCTCCCTTAATAAGGCTTGGGTGTGATGTCTAATCCATCACTGAGTATTCTGAGAGCAGCTTCTCCCACAAAGCAGTTGGAACCCTCATTCCTTCAGTGACAATTATAACCTTTGACTCATTCAAAGGCAGTGTGTTCTTGACAGTCTCAGAGAGCTGCAAGAAGTGCAGCCATCAGGTCACCATTTTGGAGAGTAGGAAGCCCTCATCTTTGTGCTTCCTCCAGTGTACTATAGCGAAGTCTAATACAGTTCATGAGTCTGTCTCCTGTATCAGGTTAGTCAACTTGTGTAGTGTTGACACAAGGTATGTTGCTATGGCTTCACCTGTTTGGTTTGACTGATCTATACTCACTGGGAGTCGGATGCTTTTATGTAGTGGATGCTGATCCTTAATAAAAATGCCTGCCTCTGCAATCTTTCAGTTGCAATGGTCAGCTTGCCCACCCCATAGCCCTATAGATTCATGTCTAGATGTTGCCCACTGATACGACTCCCACACCCCCACGCACCACATCTCACTCTTTTGCGATTTTCATCCACTTCACATTTCACTTCAAATCCCTTCGCACTTTTGCATTGAATCTCTTCACACTTTGTAGCTCGCACTTGTTGTGCATGCCAGCATGTACTTTTTTGTGATGCAAACCAGT
>CCBP010000495.1:0-11732 GCA_000765035.1 Trametes cinnabarina
TCTCGACAGAGGTAGTAGAGTGTAGAAAGAGAACGCGACACGATCCCTGTCTTCCATACTCAGCGCTTATCCAATAACATGTCACGTGTATTCTCCTCCCAACCTTATTCCCCCTCACCTCTCAGCAGCGGCTGGCCGCAAACACATGTAAACAACCGGCGTCGGGGGAAAGACGCCCATAGCCGTCCCCATTTGGAACGAGCGAAAACTCGAGCGCTTCTCCAATTACGAGAAATACAAGCGCGCGAGGGCACTGATTACAATGGATCTCAGGCACCCGAGGTAAGATCGTGAATCTCGTGTCCTGTGTACTTACTCTACTCCGCGCAACAACGTCCTGCTAGTCTGTGCTTAACATGGCCGACAGAACTCTTGTACTTTGAGAGATTTTGACTAAGTTACAGTCTATGAGAGTAACACTCTCAGAATTGTTCACTGCAATCCTGGTCAAGAACGAGTTCAGCGGGCCCAATGATCTGTTATTCCAAGATATCACTCAGAATGCCCGGCAAATCCTGTCCGCCTTATACCTCCATCCTGCAACATCACAAGCGACTCTAGCCTGGAGTCAGGAACTTGCCCAGGTGAGGTATGCTGCGGCCGTGGCTCAGTTATCGCGCGTGTCAGAGGGATGGCATTTCGGCGCGATGCAGGCTGATCCGTCTCAAGTCCGTGACTTCCGGATGGAAGAGATGGCAGAGCACCTGGAGGGGAGTGCGCCAGAGCTCTGGGCCCTCATGCACTCTCTACTTGGGGGAACACCACATCAGAGCTCAACAGCTCGTCCCGAGACCGTCCCGTTCTGGGATGACCCAGCCGACGATGAATATTGGGAGAGCGACGATGATCTCGACGCGAGCGCGGGGTCGAGCCCTATCGCGAAGGAGGGAGCAGGCAAGCGCGAGAGTCGGTGCGCGTTCCTTGTTAGAATCGTAAGATAGGAGCCCTACAATCGTACAGCCTAACCCCAAATTCATGCATAATTATATCAGAGATCGGTCGTCATGATCAGCATCATGATGCATTCCCAGGATCAGCGCTGCAATGCACTGCAAAGTGTCACCGGAATATTCCTGCACTCTTGCGGTGCGCCCGAGAAGCTCGTCAAAGTCTTATCGCGCATGGGCCTCTCGATTTCCTTGCGCACAATTCATCGTGCTGTCAAGTCGCTCAGCTTACACAGTGTCGGAGACGTCGAAGCCCTCGCACAGACCCTCTGCGCCGCCTACGCGTTGGATAACCTCGATACCAAACTCCCCGCCGGCATTCCCACCGTCGACAAGACTGCAGACGGTCTGATACACATCACAACGGGGACGCTGCTGCGTCTTGAGCATGGCGTTCAAGCGGAGGACTTGCGCTGCTCGAAGCTGCTTTGGGAGAGGTCAGAGGATAACCCGACCGCATCCGATCCGCGTCCTTACGATGCCAAGATGACCATTCGGCGGTTGCTCACCCTCCACCCAGAGCCTGACCCTCCTTTGAGAAGTTTAAGCCGACGGGGCCGTTACCGCGCTTGGCATCTGACTAATGTCTTGATGAAACACGGGCCAGCGCTGTTGACCTCTCTCCGTAAGAACTTGCGCGACCCCGAGGTTCTCGATCAAATACCCGTCACCACACTTGTCCAGCAACCTGTCTGTGCGATGGACATTAACCTCTCCACCGTGTCAGGAAACCTGGAGGCTCTTAGTGGGCTGTATTCTCAAGGTGGAGTAGGTGACCCCTTTGAAAATCCCTCCGCGCCGAACCGATCACTCCGCGACCTCTCCGAGTACGTTACAATAGTCCACGGTGACCTAGGTACCTACGAGCATGTCTTGACAGCAAAACGTCGCCGGAAGCAAGAGAGGACTCCGTTTAACCGGCTACAGCACGTCGTCTTCGTGCCCGGCTTATTCCACTTCAAGATGGCTGCTGCCGACGCTCTCTGGAGGATACTGGTCATGCCGGATGGCTCCCGCGTCGATGACACGAGCTTCATGAAGCTTGTCGGTCAGCTGCGTCCCGATGATTCCTCGCGACTTGTTCTGAACGCGAAATTCCGCGAACGGCATGACTTGATAAACCACGTCGGCAGTGTCTTGATTCTGGATGCTTGGCGGGCGGAGGTGAAAAAGCGGTGGGGCTATACGACACTCGAGGAGTGGGCTGCGACCAAACCCGGCCTAGCGGATATTGAGGAGGTTGCGAATCAGCTGGCGCTCGAGTACGTTGAAGGAGACGGGCAAGACCTCGGCCAGTACGAGCTGCAAGGGAGCAACAGACGTGACAAAGTGAAGGAGAACACGCTGCGGACACTGAACTACCTCCTGCTATACGAGGAGCTTTCACATGCGATGAACAACGGTGACATCGGTCGCCTCGAGACGTTGTTTCTGCCGTGGATCCAAATATTCCGCTCTGTCGGCAAGCACAAATACGCCAACCATACGCTTCGATTTCTACATGCTCTGTACTTTATTTATCCTGATGGACTGAGGTGAGCGTGACTGCTCAGCGGGAACCATATATCAGCTTACATACCACGGAGGGAATAGACAGGTAATTCGCTACAATATCCTCGTGAATCCGACGGGAAAGCCGAAGGCGTTCCGAGCTGTAGACTGGGTAGTAGAGCTCTTGAACCTGTATATTAAGGTGCGTAAACTATATGATGAGGTGACGGACATTTACGACAAGAACGACTAGGTTATATACGGCGGCAAGGGCTCGAACTATACCAAATCTCGCATCATCACTGAATCCATCCTGGTACTCCTATTCCGGAGCAGCCACGCGACCTTCGAGCGGAACTTCAAGCTACCGGGGCTGACGAACAAACATGCTGAGAAGGACATGCGCGAAACGTTCGAGAGGGTGTTGGATGAGTATGTAAAGACTTACAGCCCGAATGAGTGGAAGCGGGGACGGGGGGCCAATTACAAGATAACGAACCGTATAGTAGAGGGGGCGACAATCTTGCGGAGGGAAGGGACGGTCCGGCGGACAGAAGAGGCGGGGGAGGGGGAGGAAGGTGATGGGGATGGCGTCACGGAGCAGGAGGGCCTGGACGAGCTGACGGCAGAGGATCTGAGTGTCGATGGCATGATCTAAGTTAGTAACAACGCACCGGATGTCTGTGCACGAGCTGCGAGTCCAGTGAGAGCCGCTGCGTCTATGACGCGGACGTTGCGACGGTACGACGGCTCGGCAAAGAGTGAGGCATTCCAGAAATCTTCATAGCTGTTCATGCGCGTCATTGTCGATGCGCTTGGGCCAGGACCTGTTGAGGCACTTGAGCGCGAGGATGCTGAGCCGGATGCTTCAGTCAGGACAGGCTCGTGGGCAGGCTGGGTGTTCTCCTTGTCCGTGAGGGGATGTTCGTTGGTCGGCTTCGCCTGCGCGAACATCGGACAAGCCTTGCTTCGTCCTGTGGATAATCAGCGAGATGTAGAGGCATCATGCAGGCCTACGTACGTGTGTGTCCGACCTGATTACAGGCGCCGCACCGTCTTGCTGTCGACGTTCGAGAAGCCTCCGAGCCTTGCGGGACAGACGCTACGTCGCGTGCTGTCTGCTGCGCTTGCAAGGGTGTCGATACGAGGGGAGCCTTGACAGGATAGTAGCTGTGTTGCTGATTGGGTGAGCTGTCGCGGTAGAGAGAACAAATACGCGTACCGGTTGACCAGCTCGAGTACGCTCTCACCGAGCTCCCATGTCAGATCCCACTTACTCTCCCGGTACAGATCCTCCAGTGTCTTCAGGTGATGGGCGCGCGCACAGTCAGCGATGCGGACGAGCTCCTCATCGCCCATAATCATCCCGGTCCCCAGGTTGTTGAGTACGGCCAGGCCGTACATTTCTAGTGTCTGCGCACGTCGGAACTCGTGGAGCGCAATCCTGAGATCGTAGTCTTGTGATGTCATTGTATATTTGCTGTCGACGGCATGCGCGCGAGGGGCGGAAGGTCGTTGGACAGCAGAAGTAGAGGGAAGAAAGGCAAAGGCTGGATGAGCAGGGCTGCAGAGCAAGCAACAGACAGTGGAAGGAGGAACTTGACAACGCGTGCAACCAGCGCCATCCTGCAGGCACCGGTGGTAATCTGGAACTGACGCCCACAAACCTTCAGTTCCCGCGCCCTGAGGCATCCACAGATATAGACAACTCACCAACCATATCGTTCTCGTAATATGCATTTATCGGAATTCGGTAACACCTGAACGGGCGGGTGCCTGCATTCACGAGGCTATCCATCTCCGGCGAAAGCGAGTTCCCACTGCTTGCCTTCTTCCCCTTCCCCACCCGAGACTCTGCTGTTGCCGCATTCTCCACCGCGCTCGTCTTGAACACAATCCTCAACTGCTGACACATTGAGGGTACTTCAGACTGGGCAGACTCCGTCCTCTCTTCATGCGCAGTTGTGTTTGATTCCCCCATCGTGCGTGGTCTTATCGTCGGCCTGGCATCGGTCCTACTTGCAGCGCCAACAGTTTCGCTTCGCTTGCGCTTCGCCTGCTCTGACGCGACGGCCCTGTTCAGTTCCTCCTCCCTCTTCTTCCCTGCTCGCTTCTCTGCCCGCTTTGCAGCGGCGGCTCTCTCCTCGGCGAAGAACTTTGGCTCAGCCAGCAAGACCGCGACCGCGTTTGTCCCCGGACCTCGTGCTGCACGGCCAAAGCGTTGCCACAAGGAATCGAGGTCGCAGGTCGTCTTCCACTGGACGACAATATCGACGTCAGGTATGTCGACCCCCTGTGAAGCCAGGCTCGTAAACTCCCTGTGCGTACGTTAGTAGTATATGAAATAAATACCATTCCGAACGAATCCGTGCAATATAATCCCCACAAATCTCCCGCCCTATACTCCTCTGTCGCCTGCTCACGGAGTGTCGGCGTGGCATCTGAATTGAAACAGAGCACTTTGTACCGGTCCGCCGCTCTGAAGAATTTACGGAGGACATCGGCGGCTTGTATCGAATCCTCGATATTATCGAAGAACACCAGGAACTTTGGTATGGGATCTCCCGGCTTCCAGCCCTCTGGAAGCAGTATATCTAACAGGTCTTTAAAGCTGGAGACAGCATAGCGCATCTTTCTGACGACCAAATAAATATTCGGTCGATCAGTCGAGCGGCGGATGGTAACCAAGCGGCTCCGCGGAACCTGAAGGTTGCTCAGGACGCCAGAGAGCTTCGCATCAGGGAGCGTGGCTGATGGTATCAGGTATGGCACTGACGACAACAGATTCCGCAGACGTCCGCTCTGTGCATAGTCCTTCCGGAACGATGCCCAGCTCTCGACGCAATGTGCCTCATCCCACACCACAGAAATCAACCGCACCGTGAATACTCGATTCTTCCAGAGCGCTGAGAAGCCCCCTTTCCGCTTGAACGCCTCCTCGGGGTTTACGACGATCACCCGGTAATTAAATTGACCAATATCCTTCACCGCCATGGACATCAATAAGATGCAGAGATGAGTGAATGCACTTACTGCGAAATTTTTCGCTGTGGCTGTCTTCGCTGAGATTGCAATCGCGCGTATTCCGAGCCGTTGGAGCTGAGCGGTATTCTGCTCGCCAAGGATGTTCAGCGGTGTGATGATGATTTGAATCCCGTCCGGCCGAAAGAGGAGTGGCATCCAGAAAGTAAGGGTTTTGCCGGATCCAGTCCCCGAGATGCATACAACGTCTTTGTCCCTACGTAGAATTGCCTGAGCGACCTCGCATTGCCAGAGACATGGCCGTCGCTCAAAGGACTCCAAAGTCTTCAGCTTGATTTCCTCTGTCGAAGGGACCACGGCACCATGGGACGGGACGGACGACATAACACTTCGGAGTAGAAGTTCCTCAACGCTGGCATGATCGACACGAAGTCCGTACCGCGCATCCTAAATGGTAATCCCATTTCTCCTCAGAGACGGCATAACAAGCCTTGCACTCTCGCGCGCTTGTATTTCTCGTAATTGGAGAAGCGCTCGAGTTTTCGCTCATTCCAAATGGGGACGGCTATGGGCGTCTTTCCCCCGACGCCGGTTGTTTACATGTGTTTGCGGCCAGCCGCTGCTGAGAGGTGAGGGGAAATAAGGTTGAGAGGACTTTACACGTGACTAGGTTATCGTATTAAGCGCTGAACCCTGCTACTGTACAGAATTCGCGACTTTGGATTCTACCACTCGTCCCTCTTACAAGATATCGCCCCTCACCTCGAAGCAGCAGTGGATAGGAGCCTGCACTCACGATCCTCACCGCCTCTCCAGCCCTGCTCAACCCCAGTGAGAAACGCACGGGATTGGATTCGGCTGAGGCGTCTCTGGGTTGGTAGATGTAGGCGCGCTCGCTCAAATCGGTAACGGGCGTCAATTATATGTCAAGACCTTCGTCCCGACTTCGTCATTGTCCACTCGATCGTCCGTCTGTCCGCGTCCACTATCTGTACACGTCACCTTCTGTCTGGTTTTGGAGTGTCTGTGTGCACTTTTGGACATACTGAAATGATTTCGGACAGGCCGGCGCGACTTTGTCCACTCGCGGACTCGCCTTGTCGACTACTTGAATGTATAGTCCACTGTCTCAATACATGAAGCTTTTCCCTCCTTCGCTCTCCTTCCTGCAATGCCTCCTCCGCATACAACCACACAATCTGGCCCTTCGTCCTCTCAAAGAGGCCAGTACTTTTGCGATTGTGAACAATACTGCGGGGGCACGTTACAGCCTGTCGGCGAGAGCACATTCCACCGCCATACACCTTTCAGACAGAACTCTCTTGTTCGAAGCCTATCCGACGCTTTTGACATTGCTTTGCAGCGCTCACGATCTCGGAAAACACCTGCAGGAGACAACCACACACGAGGTCTTTCCCCGTCCCGCAGGTTTGTTGCGCTGATATCTATCATCAGAACAGTGCAGCTGATGCAGTCCGACAGGCCCCCCACCTTCGTCTCATGAACAAGCCCCTGCGCATGCTGTCCCACTGCCGGAGCCCGACATACTGCCGAACGATGTTCCGGACTTGGGACCGGCACACATTCCAGACGAGCCGCCAAACGCCCCGCCAGATGCCCGACACCCGCCCGACGCGCCGCCCGACGCCCGCCGAGAACAGCTACGCGAACAACAGACGTTCATCCGTCTATTGCAGGAGGCAACCCTCGAGGGCTCTGGCATGGATCCTGAAGACATTCACCGCCTCAGGAACCCTCCGCGCGAACTTCCAGACCTCGCGCAGGACCGCCGCCTTCGCCTCTGGCTTCGCCAGTTCATCGCACATGGCCACTCGGAGGACAGCTTCCGAGCAAGCCGTGACTCTATCAACGAGTACGATCCGGACGCGGAAATCCCAACCTACGAGCGTATGCAACGTGAGGTCGCTGAACTCAGCGGCGTCATTCCCCTCAAAACCGACATGTGCATCCGCAGCTGCCTCGCATATACAGGACCTTACGCTCATCTGGACGCCTGTCCTATGTGCACGACACACGAACCGAGGTACCGTATACAGGGGAGACGCAGAGTGCCGCGTCGTACCTACTCGACCCTCCTCTTTGGACCACAGGTCCAGCATACAGTCACGGCCAAAATGAACACACCACCCCCCCTATTTATCAATATCCCTTATACCCTACCATCGCCTGTTCCTACGGGTACTATGAATATATGCTGCCTGCCAGAACATTTCAATCTAATATGTCTGTAGGCGTTGCTGGGCAGAAATGGGCGCGAGAAATGCGAGCGCTTATTTTGGCGCCTGCCAGCGCATCATGCTCTTCTCCCTTCAATGCTTCTTAATTCACTCCCATTCAGTCACTGTTCATAGTTCTCTGCACATTCTCATTCTACTCTTTCTTCTCTATCTATTCCTACTATGACTCGCCTATCTACTGCAAAGCGTCAGAAGATACTCGACCTCTACCAACCTGTCAATGGCGAACCCCTCTCCTTAAGCGACATTGCTCGTCACGTCCACTGTGATCGCAGCACAGTCCGGCGAGTGTTACAGCGGGTCAGCTCATCAGGCAAGCTTGACTACGATATACGTCCCAAGGGCCGGCCTCGCATTCTCTCTAAGCAAGACCTCCGAGAACTCGTACTCGCCATCGATCGTGGCCGAGCGCTCAACGCAACCGATGCCCAACGACAGCTCACCCCGCATGCCAGTGCCCGAACAGTGCGCAGACGGTTAGCAGAGATCGGCCTGCCTGGATGGGTGCGACGGCGAAAGCCACTCCTCAAGAAGTCAAGTTTGGCGCAGCGGAGAGTTTGGGTGAAGGATGTGGAGGGATGGGGGGTTAAGCACTGGCAGCTGGTTGTCTTCTCCGATGAGTCCCAGTTCTCGCTCTTCCCTACCCCTGGACGGCAATGGTGTCGAAGAAGAAAAGGCGAGGCTCACTTCGCTCGGAACATCATTCCTCGTGTTACGGGAGGCGGAGGAAAAGTCACTGTCTGGGGATGCATCACCTCTCGTGGGGTCGGACGCCTCCACCGGATTGAGGGCACCATGGACGCCAAGATGTACCGTCACATCCTCGAGGACTCCCTCCTGGGTACACTCCATGACCATCGGCTTGGCCCAAGCACCATCATCTTCCAGCACGATAACGACCCGAAGCACACGGCTCGCCTCGTTCAAGAGTGGCTCGAACATCAAAACCTCCTCGTTCTTCCCTGGCCTCCCTCTTCTCCTGACCTCAACATCATTGAAAATGTTTGGGCTGAGATCAAGAAGCGTCTCGAGACATATCGGCCCCGTCCGCGCAACACAGAAGAATTATGGAGGGTCGTGCAGAAGTTATGGTACGGGATGGATAAGTCATTTATTCAGGGACTTTACCGTTCCTTGCCTGGACGGGTGAAGACAGTGAAGGCAAGGAAGGGTCTTAGTGGGGATTCATAGACTTGTTGTAGCCTTTACCCTTCAGAATAGTCATTCCTTTGATGTGTCACTGAAGGTGTCCAGCAATTTTAGCCAATATCCATGCAAAATCTGAATGGCCAGCCATGGGAACACAGCATATGCAATCAACAGAAGACACACTACTGGCATATATAACTAGTATTGGAAGCAAGCCAGATACAGGTAAGCTACAGGCTGAGTTTCGCCAGGAATGGCAAGTGGTGCGTTCATTTTGGCCGTGACTGTATGTCACAACATGCACATCGTTGGGTGGTCGTTGGTTCATGATTGACTATGTGTATATAGCGCTGCACCGGAGGCTTAAGGCGGCAGCGTCCTTTGAAGCCGAGCTGCTTGTCACCAATCGTTGTTCAGGGCTTTGCACCACCCCGAAGAGCTCAAGATGGATTGGTGGATCTTCTATCTCGATCGGCCGTACATTCTTGACGTGTGAGTATGCGCGTGGTCATTTAACTGACTTGACCGCCTCTGAGATCTAGCAACTGACCGCCAATCTACCTTGCCATGGTCTCGCATTCCTATATTCTCTCGGCAGGCTATGCTGTTCAGCCATGTGGTTCACATCGCGATTCATAAGCACAAGGGCTCCCTTTGAACGAGACTTCGACCATAAGGATCCTCTCATCGATCACAAGCATCGACCGAACCAGTTAGTAAATATCTCATTGTGTTGGAACAGTTGGACTTACTGATTTCTGGTGCTCAGGATTGGTGGAGATTTGAACCTCGTACTTGTACTGTTCCTTCCGATGGGCATCATGGTCGCCGCTGCGATCATTCGTCGCTCCATGATGGACTTCTGGCATGGCTTTCTGGGTACTTACTCTGCCAGGTCTGTCGGATCATCATCCAATGACTTACCAAGCTGAATATGATGTCACACCTCTGTTTTCAGTGCCATGACAAACCTTACCACCGAGTTTCTGAAGAACAGAGTCGGTATGGCATATTCTCATCATGACGCCCAAACGTTTTGACTGGCGTGCATGTAGGTCGCCTCAGACCAGATTTTCTCGATCGCTGCAAGTGGGATAAAGACTTGAAGGCTTGTACCGGGTATGTTTCGAATAAAATCACAACGTTCCGTAGTTCGCTGACCGCTCTGCCCTACGCCAGCAAACTGGACAGCATCCTCGAAGGACGACGATCATTTCCTTCCGGCCATTCCTCCATGGCTTTCTCCGGAATGATGTTCTTGTCCCTTTGGATAGCTATGGCTACAGGTGCATGGCGTATCACGGAGACTGTCCCTGGGGGCGCTTTCCGTCGAAGCAAACTAGCACGCCTCATTTTCTCACTGGCACCGTTAGCATTCGCAACCTGGGTGGCTGTATCCCGACTAGAGGACTACGTAAGTGCAGACCGTGAATTTGGTTTTGTACACCCCATGCAACGGATGGCTGATGTTCCCCTTCTCATTTACCAGAGGCACCACAAAGAAGATGTGATCGTAGGTGGCCTCATCGGTATCGTCTGCGCAACGATCGGGTTCCTCGTCTACTGGCCGAGCCCCTTCTCGACTCAGCCATATGGCCCTCGACTGCTTTACGACACCGGGCTCGCTCCAGTTCAAGGCGGACCGGCTACAACTAATACGTATGAATACGAGTTAGCAGGCATGGGGAACGAACATGCAGAACAGAGTGTGTAGTAACGGAAATTACATGCTGATGCAATGGAAAGGCTATACTACGGTGCGCGGTAGGAAGTCTCGATCAGGTGAGCGGCACTGTACATCGTGAAGTTACGCCGCGCCACGGACGAACACCCACTTGTCGCCAACCTTCTGCATCCGGCCCACTCCCACTTCACCCCCTTCACCTCCCGCAGTCTCTTGCGCCGACTGTGACGGAGCACCGTATTCTTGCTGCGTTTGGAACTGCGACGGCGGTGAGTAGGATGACTGGGGTTGGAATGATTGCTCAGCCACTGGCTGGACCGGGTACGCCGGCTGCCGCATCTCTGGTTGCTCCTGCCACGAGTGATGGTTGTCTCCGCTCAGCACCACAGCGTCTGACTCTTGGTCCTGCCAGCCTCCTCGCCCGCCCGCGTTGTACTGGCCTCGGTCGTTGCCGTGTCCATGATCCCCACGCCCACGCCCGAAGCCTCTCCATCCAGAATCCACCCGTCCTCGTCCGCGGTCGAAGTCACCGCGCCCCCTGCCGCGCCCTTTTCCTGGACCGCTGTAGTGATCGCCGCCGCTCAAGCTACCGGCCCTGCCCCGCCACCCCGCGCGCGGACCTTGCGGGGGTCCATCCCACTGACGCTCTGGACCATTTTGTTTCTGCCAATGGCCTTGGTCTTCGCATCGCTCTTGAGGATGTGGCGGATACTCTGGAGGGGTTGAGTATTGCGGAGATGGATGAGACGGCTGCTGAGTCACGGCCGGTGTGATGGGCGCGCCAGATTGTGGAGGTAGCTGGGACTGCGCGAGAGGCACATTGCTGAAGACGAACTGCATGAGTTGCTCTTGCGTCGGCATTGACGCGTGCGTCACTGCCCATGCATTCCCTAGGGCTTCCCAGCAGGCGGGCTGTCCAGGATCAAAGTTGGTAAGATCAAAGGCTTCGAGGCCGACCACTCCGTTCATCTGGGACTGTTCTGAAGTGGCAGGCGCTGATGATGTGGAGGGCGAGCTTGAAGTGACCGTAGGTCGATTGTTGGAGTATGCATGAGGGTATGGGGAGGGGGCCGTAGCAGCATGTTGATATGACGCGTATGAGGGGGAGGGATTGGCGTTCTCGGAGAGGACAGACCCACGATCAGACGCAGTCACCGAGCCTGCCCCAGGGCCAGACGGTGACGGTGACGCGCTGCGACGCTGGTATGCTGGATTAGACGA
>CCBP010000501.1:0-39415 GCA_000765035.1 Trametes cinnabarina
TATCCGTGCAGCAAAGAAAGATCACTGGCAAGCCTGGATCGACTCGGTGGACGGGAAGACCATCTGGGACGCAAACCGCTTCCTCCGGCGTGGCCCCACGGATGGCGGCAGTGCGCGCATCCCGCCCATCAAGGCTGTAGATGAGGGAGGCAGGCCCTGCGTCCTCAACTCCAACGCGGACAAGGGGGTTGAGTTCCACAAGACGTTCTTCCTACCACCCAGCACGGCGGGTGTGCCGGAAGGACCCTTCCCTAAGCCCAGATTCTCATACCGCCCTTTGACTGATGAACAAGTCCGACAGGCTATAAGATCGTTGCGGGCCTTCAAAGCCCCGGGCCCTGACGCCATACCAAACGAAGTCTACAAGCACTGCGTGGACACGGTCGCGCCGGTCCTGGCGTCCCTCTTCCGAGCGACTTTCACGCTTGGCTACTACCCGGAGGCTTGGAAACTGTCATCTACGGTGGTTCTGCAGAAGCCCGGCAAGAGCGATTACACAGTCGCAAAGTCGTGGCGCTGATACGACTCCCACTTTTCCAGCACCGCGTCCCTGGACTTTTCGCGAATCCTTCGCACTTCGCACTGTGTTGCTTCGCCTCTCGTTCTCAATTCTTCGCAGTTCACTTGCTTGCTTTGCGCTTGCTGCTACGGACGCGATAGGCACAAGAGTATGTCTCCGACCTCTCCGCGATGCGAACCGCCGATCTCGGCACGGAATCCGCACGAGCCGTAGGTTCGCGATCGCGGACCAATGCGATCACAACCCTTTGCCCAGCTCCGGAACTCGGCGAACCACTTCGCCGGTGTCCTCCAACGTATCGTACGATTAGCACGCTATCTGCATGTAAAATACTCGCTCTTCGCGGCGAAGCAATTCAGACTCTCTTTCCCCCAAGAAGTGAGGATCTCACAGACTCCTGCGATTGCGAACTTTGCGACTGCGTTCCCTTTGCGTTCTCACTGCGATATAGCGATCATATAGCGAACTGCGTGTCCTCTTTCTGCGTCTTCTACTGCGTACTGTTCTCGACCTTATCGCGAAGCGTTAGCGAAGCGTTCGCGGAGCCTACGAACTTCTCCGCCCACTCATCCACTCTCCGCGGAGCTTCGCAGAGGGCACCCCGACCGGCCTACAATATCTCCTGATTCTCAGTCCATCCCCTCCGCACGGCCTCGACCTACGAAGGCTCTCGGCCGTATCCATCGCGGTTACAGGGTAGATTTGGCGTATCAGCGCCCAATCGCGCTGCTCAACTGCATGTCCAAAATCCTATCGCGGTGCGTGGCGGACATCCTGGTGTATGAAGCTGAGCGCCTCTCCCTACTAGCACACATGCAATTTGGCGGCAGGGCAGGGCGCACCACCACCGACTCCCTGCACCTCGTGACCAAGACCGTCAAGGATGCGTGGCGGCGGGGGCATGTCGCCTCCGTCGTCTTCCTCGACATCAAGTCTGCTTTCCCCGCGGCCGATCCGGAGAGGCTGTACTACAACCTGCGGATGCGCGGCGTCCCGGGCGAGTATGTTGACTGGTTGCGGGTCAAGCTCACCGGGCGCAAGACACGCCTGCACTTCGACGATTACGCCAGCGACCTGTTCGACATTGCAAGCGGTATTGACCAGGGCTGTCCGCTCTCGGTCATTCTCTACGCCTTTTACAACTCAGATCTCATTGACAGTGCTGACACGGCTGACGGAGAGCGTGCGGTAGGCTCCATGGACGACGTGGCACTGGTCGTTACCGGCAAGACTTTCGACAGCTGCCACGACAAGGTGCGGCGCTTCCTGGACCGCGACGGAGGCGCACTTGCTTGGTCGGCCTCTCATAACTCCTCATTCTCC
The DNA here is from genome assembly GCA_000765035.1 of Trametes cinnabarina. Lineage (NCBI taxonomy): Eukaryota > Fungi > Basidiomycota > Agaricomycetes > Polyporales > Polyporaceae > Trametes > Trametes cinnabarina. The sequence goes on from CCBP010000501.1 coordinate 1,844, forward strand.
CTCGACAAGTTCGGGCTGCTCAACTGCAAGGCACAGCCTAAGCGTATCGGCCTAGGACCGCCTCTGACACTCTCGGATGGTACCATCACCCCGCCGGCGAGCCACCACCGCTTTCTGGGTGTGCTAGTGGACCAGGGCTTGCGTTTCCGTGAGCATGTGGCGGCGGCGTACTCAAAGGGTAGCGCCTGGACGGGGCTGCTTCGCCGTCTGGCAAACACGCGATACGGGCTGTCGCTCGCAGTGGTCCGCAGGCTATACCTGAGCGTCGCAGTCCCCAGTTTCCTCTATGCTGCGGACGTGTTCTTGACCCCTGTTCGGAAGCTTCGCGGTCACTCTCGCAAGCATGGATCTGTGGGCAACATACGTCGCCTCGCCATGATCCAGCGGCAGGCGCTTTTGATCATGACGGGTGCGCTGCGATCGGCGCCCACTGACACCCTAGAAGCCCACGCGAACCTCCTCCCTTTCGACCTGCTTGTGGACAAGCTCTGCCACCGGGCTGCTGTACGGCTCTGCGCCCTCCCCGACTCGCACCCGCTCGCTTCGCACGTCCGCCGGGCTGGCAGGCGGCTCGTCCGCTCGCACCGCTCATCGGTCCATGAGATTCTGGACGCGTTCCGCTCCCACCTCGACTATCGGCACACCGAGAAGATCCGACCTGCACGCCTGTCCCCGCGCTGGCGACCGAGGCACCGCATCCACATTCTGGACGACCGTGAGACCGCCGCTGCTGACGATCCGAACTGGGCTGGAGACGGGAGGTGGCGACTGTACACGGACGGGTCTGCATGTGACGACGGTGTCGGCGCGGCCGCCATCCTCTATCCCCCAGGTCGCGCCCGTCCGCGCCAACTCTATCTCCACCTAGGGCCGGACACCCGGCACACGGTCTACGAGGCTGAGCTCGCAGGCGTGTTGCTGGGGATGGAGCTCATACGTAGGGAACGTCGCTGCGATGGCGCGGTGTCAATTGCGCTGGACAACAAGGCGGCCATACAGGCCTCTACGCTACGTTCCTCCGCTCCTGGGCGCTACCTTACTGACCTATTTCACGACCAGCTCAACACTCTCCTCACCTCCAGGCCCCAGCTCCGCCTCACGCTCCGCTGGGTCCCTGGCCACTACGGGGTCCCGGGCAACGAAGCTGCCGATGCAGCCGCAAAGGAGGCGGCAGGAGGACGATCCTCTGCATTGGCTGAGCTGCCCCGGGCCCTGCGTAAACCGCTTCCGCTCAGTGTATCGAAGGCGCGGCAAAACTTCAAGGCTCACCTCAATGCGAAGGCGGCGGAGCGCTGGCGGACATCGACGCGAGGAACGCGTATGGCTGAGATTGATCCGTCCCTCCCCTCCAAGAAATCCGATGAGCTCCTGGCTTCTCTCCCGCGCCGTCACGCTAACCTCTTCCTGCAGCTGCGCACTGGGCATGTCCCTCTGCAGACCTACTCCGCGCGCATCGGCAAGGTCGCCGACGCGGCCTGTCCTACGTGCCATGAAGAGCCGGAGACGGTCGCCCACTACCTCCTTCGCTGCTCCACCTACAGCCTTCATCGGGCGGTCCACTTCCTCCCACTCGGCTACTCCGGCCGCAATCTCCGCACACTGCTCAACTCCCCCGACGCCCTGCGCCCCCTCTTCGCCTACATCAATGCGACTGGACGGTTACGACGCGTTTTCGGCGAGCTCGCAGACATCCCGGCACTCGAGAACGGCAGCGACTAGGGCGTTTCTCCCCATCTCCCCGCGGCGCTCCCCTCCCATGGACCAGTCTCGACCTCGCCATGCATTATGTAGCCAGACGTTTCGTTGGGGACACACCCTGGTGCCGGAGACGGGGGAGTTCTGACGCGCGGCGGGGCAACTGCCGCGCGTACTCCTGCCGCAGCAAGAGGCCGTGGGCCCGGCGGTGCATCCACCGTCCCAAGGGCGGCAGGTTTATAACCTGTTCTCCTGCCTTCGATGGCCGGGCACCAGGACTGCTCCCGGGGCGCTCGCCCCTTTTTCGGTTTTTCACTCTTGATTCACTCCTCCGCTTTCTCTTACCTTACCCTAGACTCGTGCTAATCTTCCTCCCTTCCACCCACCCTCCTTCGCCAGTTCAGGTGACGCCATTGCAGTTCGGTACCGTACAGATAGCTACTTAGCAGCGCTACGCCTACCATAGGGCTCGGCCCTCGAGGGCAATAAACGAGGATTCAAACAAACAAACAATCTAGGAACTGTGTCGTTCTAGCTTCGTAGCCGTAGGATGTATATTCGCAAAGGATGCGGAGCCTACCCGGGCCCAAGGCCAATGCGTGCGAGGATGGTTGGAGCTGCTGTACTTCTCGCTCAATCTATAAGTTATTCCGCCAGGAGGATGTCTCACTCATACCGCTATGACCGTATGCCGTGAAGACTCGTAGCCGGCTCGATGGCGTGGTATGCGCAGGTACAATACGCCTGGTAGTGAGAGCGCCAATAATTCGTACCTTCTTGCTTATCGACGCTCTGGCCCAATGCTCGTCACGATCGCAATGACATGTCGGACACTGAATCGAAACGACTGTTGGTTGCATGGATAATGGAGTCGTCATGTCTGGGTGTCAATCAGACGCGGTGTCATAACACACTCAGGAAGGGTGACTACATCGACTCGATCGTATCCAACGACAAGAGTATGGCGCACAATCTCTCGACGACGACTGAGCCCCGCCACGTTTCGGCGCCGAGCTGACCGAGCAGCCTGAGAGCGAAAGCTTCTGTGGGGCAAAAGCAACGCTTTTCGCAAGGCATCATGACAGTTCTTAAGGCTTACAGGCCCGAGCTCAGATACCTGAGACGGCCCCTTCGATACCTCTTCGACGTCGCTGTTCGATGAAGAGCCTGAGGAAACCTGCGCCGACGATGCCCGTCATGGCCTGCACAGGCAATTAACAAAGAATTATCTGGGCAAGGATATGAAGCCTGTTCCCGATAATGTCGACCAGTAAAGGTATACTCAGATAGGGAATCCATAGGTGCACGAAAGGCGAGGGAGAGGTTGCCTTTCTGTGCCATCTTACCTGGTTCCCTTTCCGTGTTATTTCTGGCGCCGGTCACAAATATGACACGGATCCGGATGGGGGATACATAGACGAAGGCTGAACAGTCCCGCACCAGGGAAGCTGATTATAATTCGCCAGATCAAGCGCATCGCACAACAGAGAGGGTCGTGCAGGCTTGAGATCGAAGGTAAGACAGAACTCAGCAGGCTTTAGGGCTTTACGAGAACCAAGTCACAAGAGCATCCTTGAACAATTCATCCTTGAATATCGCTCCGTCGCCGTCCACGCCCCCACTTTTGAAGGAATCCTAGGGGGATAAGTCCACTTTGATTTGTAGGTGTCCGGAAGTTTTCAGATTAGGTCAAACCCTAGCATCGAAGATGACAGATGTCACGTAACAACCGATGGCACTTGCGCTGTATATGCGCAAACAAAAAGGAAAATATCTACACTACGACCCGTGTGGAACGCGGTGACCCTTCGCATGAGATTCCAGCCAGACGAGGTACTCGTGGATCACTTTGTCAGGAATTTCGCCCGCCTCGCGAAGCAAATCGTGCAGTGCGTCCTACCCAAGAACAAGTCAATGTATCACGATCATCATCTGAAAGTAAACAGAAGGGCATACCTCATATTCGAGAAGCTTCTTGTCCTCGATCTCGAGCTTGTTGAAGAACTGGATTCCAGACTTATAGCAGTTGATCTACTCATTATCAGGTGGATGCTATAGGCACGCATAACTTCTGGCGCGAGTGCCCACCTTGTCCGCCTTGCCCCAGGTCATGAGGAGCTGTCATCACTTTATTATACCTCAGCACGGTGTCGCAGACGGATATCTTACCGGTAGGTCCTTAGGCCAATGCTTATAATCCTCGCGGACGAGCTCATTGCCCTTGAATGTCCTCATTAGCGAACACATTAGTCTCGGGATAGTTTGCAGGACGACACAGCGTACTTGACTGATCATATCGTCCAAGCCCCGCGCCGTCCCTCGTGACATTCGTAGACGATCATTCTTCATCGCCTTTGCCACAGCAGGATCATGAGAAACGCCCTGAGTGCCCGAGAAGGAATGCATCAAGCGATATCCACGAAAATGAGAGTTCTGTTTACCTCGTATAGCACTGGAGCGGGAAGTGGGAACGCGGGGGCGATCCTGCTGATACCACGCACGACGGAGCGAACGATCACGGAAGGTTGACGATGGAGGCGGTAGAGAGGGCTCTGAGCAATAATACCAGAGAGCTTGGATACGGTCTCCCCGGCAGGCGGTGGGCGCGTGCGAGTCACGAAAGCTGAAGCGAGCGCTGCCCCCTTTCCCCATGTAACTTCATTAGCAAGAGATGTATTGACTTCACCCAAGGAACTCACCGAAGAGAAGGAGAACAGGAATATAGGAGCGCCCGGGTACTCACGCGCGACATGTGCGATCCACCACTCAAGGTCGGCGATTTCAAGAAGACGGTTCGTCTTGCCATAATATTCGTCCGGGCTCCTGTGCTCGACGTCTAAAGCCGTGCGACCGAAGCCACGCATGTCGTATGCGAAGACGGTGAAGCCGCGTTGTGCGAACCTGGGAAGGATATCTTCGTACCGACCAATGTGGTCTGTAAAGCCAGGGACAAAGACAACGACAGCTTTGGAGGGCTCAGCTGTATAAGTGCGGGTATAGAACCTATGGCGGTCGAAGCCATCGAGCCATGCCTCCACAAACGTGCCCGTCATCGTGGAAAGCTGGTGTTCTGGTACTGGATGAAGTGTGGAGTGGACAGGGCGGAACGTGCGATATGGAATCGCTCGGGAGGCCTTGTATACCCACGACGAGCACGAATCTAAGAGCTGCGAGCAATAGACGTTCGTACTCTGCCGAAGTAGATGCGTTCGAAGCCCGAGCCAGGCCCCCGGGGATTGCGACCTGTTGACATGCCCTAAGCTGGCGCTGAGAAGTTACGGAAACTCATGTCCTCTTGGTTAGCTTGCGCGGTGATATCAGGGCAGGAAGCTGGAAGGATCAGAAGGGTTGCCTGAACCGCATACTCACATCACCTCACGGTCGACTGTCCACAGGGCTTACTGGGAACACCGACCGGAGGTTTTCCGTCACTTCGCGCACGAATTATGATAACACAGCGCGGCGCTGGGATGGGGATACATGCTATCAAGCACATAACGGCGTTTTCATCATGCGCCTTATACCTCAGCACGATAATACCCATTCCAATCTCCGCTTGGTCGCGCTATCTGTACTCGTCGCGAAAATGGGCCTACCGTTGTGATAACAGCTGGAAGCGAGTGAGTCTCCCCTGAGTAAGCAGACGTACCGGAGCGCTCTACTACTCGTAGTACTGACGCGGACGGACGGGATGGACGAGCGCGCGCCGCGACTCTGCATATCAACCCGTTTTGAGAAGTGAGGTCGGCGCGTCTGACATCGCCTCCATCTATCGCGCTCAATTCACCGGAGGCCCGAGTCGGGATGAAGTACTTCACCGTCCTCCACGAAATGGTGCTTATTCGCGCGTGTAGATTCTTGTAGGCTGCCGTAGCGAGACGAGCGCTTAGGACATGAGAGTCATGGTTCAAAGTTCAAGCTTGTTAACACGACATGTTATCGTGATTAAGCGCTGGCTACGGTATGCGCGATTTCGCTAGCTGTCTCGCTCTACTAGTATCCTACCTTCACCGATGTCGCCCCTCATCTGGACTGGTGGGTCAGAGGAAAGGGAGCCCTCACCCCGAAGCGGCAGTGGGTCGTTGCCATACCGCACGGATATCGTACTCTGTCCGACATCGAAGCACCAGTCAGCGCGGCGACGCTACGGCCTAGTGAAAAGCTGGTGACACCCGCCAATATCTTCCTCTTCGTCCATCGTTCCGCCAAAGCCTGCCCGGCAGGACTAACGCATCGCCTCGCGCACGTCGATGGAATCAAGCACACCGGCGACCGTTCGGCACCTCCGCTTGATTGGATCGCAGCAAATAGATCCAATATTTGATTTGAGACGTGTCGTAGCAGCGGTGTTATCTGATATCGTGTCCGAAGTTGTTTGCGAAGATATGTTGCATGTGAGGACAAACCAAACAAATGATACGTTGGCGAACGACGACACAGCCTACGCTGGCTCAGCTGCAGCGACAACATCATCAGTCGACGCGAGCTTGAACTCTGGACCGTCAGATGGGACCCCATTCCCCGCCTGCTTCTCCTGCAGACCCCACTTCTCGTCCATGTCCTGCCGGAGCTTCTCCTCGCGCATCAGCAGCACGCTCAGCAGACCCGCGCCAGAGACCCCGATCATGACTTGCCAGATCAGGCGTGTCGCGCGCGCGAACACCGCCCGCACCTCGTGCCGCAGCGGGTCCTGCAAGCTCGAGATCGTAGGGATGACCGCGTACGCGATCTGCACGCCTTGCGGGAACTGCGCCTCGAACGCTCGCGGCAAGTTCTTGAGCAGTTCGTTCTGTAGGATCGTTCCGCCAACGACGATGCCCCAGCTCTGCGTCCAGTGCGTCAGTTGGAGCTAAACAGAAAGACGGAAGCAGAGCGACAGCTCACCTGTGCGAAGCACCGTATGAACGTGAAGAAAGCGAGCGCATGCGCACTGTTAGAGAAGGGGAGAGGAGCGAGAATCGGAAATTGGGTGCTGATCCAGATGATACCGAGACCTATGCCGAGAGGGACCTGGGACCCGATGTATGCCGCACGAGAGCTGTCCTCGTTCAAGATCGACAGGACACCAAATCCAACGACGATAAAGGCCCATCCGACGTAGTTCTGAGGGCGATACCGGCCGATCAGCTGCACTGAAAGCCCAGTCGCAATGGCGAACCACGGGATCGTGAAGCACAGCGGGAACAAGTCCACGCCAGAACCCACAGCCGAAGCGCCCTGCGTGGCCTGGAAGTACACAGGGAGATAGTCTGTTCACGCCGGTAAGTTGACGCTCGTCGGTCGTATGAACCGTCTGCTTACATATTGCCGCCAAAGAGACGATGCCGTGAAAGAACGTTCCCGCATACCTGCGAAGCGCCCCCAAGTCAGCCTCAACGATCTCGTCAATCGTGGGAATCTGCGTACCCACTGAACGTTGTGCGATTCGTAAAGAAGAAATTAGGGACCTGCATGGTTCGGCATTCGGTATAGGCATATCAAACATGTCAAACACGGGATGGAATCCGCTCACCGTAGGTCCCTTTAGCCAGTACAATTCTAGCACGAAGAACCCGAGGATGCCTACTCCGCCGATGATAAGAGGGGCAAGGACATGCGCCGAGGACCAAGGGAACTGGAGCCCGCCCCAGGTGATTGCGAGCAGTATCGAAATAGTGCTACCAATCATGACAATGATTCCGCTGTACGACTGTCAGCAATGATCACTACGCTGTGCCAGGAAACAGCACGAACATCCAGTCCATCTGCATAATCTTCTCGCGGATGCTCGCCTTGGGGGTATGTACGCGCAGGAAGATGAGGGTGAGGCCGATTGCGATTCCGCAAAGCGGGATGTTCAGGAAGAACAGCCAGCGCCAAGCGCCGCGATCAGCGAGCGCGCCACCAATAGGGGGGCCGATGGCGCTGTGAGAAATGACGATGAGTGGACGGTGTGAGCCTTGGATGAGAGTCGGCAGTGGTACTTACCATGCCAACGCCCACACGCTGGAGATCACAGTCGGTCAGTCTCACGAAAGGCAAAGTGACTAAGTCATGCGTACGACGCGGTAATCCCTTGGAACTTTCCGCGCTCAGGGAGAGGGACGAGGTCGGCGTAAACGATTTCAGTGATGGCTATACAACCGCCACCTCCGATGCCCTGCACAGCTGTTGATTGTCAGCATCGATGCAGTCGCATCTGACTATGTGTGCTGCATACTTCTGCCTGCAATGAGCATATTCATGCTTTGCGCTGCACCCGAGATCGCGGAACCGACGGCGAATGTGAAGATGAAGCCGACGAGAACCGGCTTGCGCCCAAAAGCGGACACGAAGCTCCCGATGAGGGGCAAAACCGCGGTGGACGCGATGGTGTATGCACTACCGGCCCAGATAAAGTCCGTGCCATGCAGGTGTTGTACAATGGTCGGAAGCGCTGTTGGAATCGCAGTCTATGTAGACATGGTGAGTGCTCTTGGGCATGGGTCGACGAGCGCGTGGAGCGTCACGCACGAGGTCAAGGGCGGACAGCATGTCGACGAGTAAGTTGGAGACGAACACGAGCCAGAACGCGACGCCCCTCTTCGATGCAGGCGATGACGGTTGCGAACTGAACACACGCTCGGTCAGAGGGCGGCCGGGGAAACGGCGCAAAGCACGACGTACCTCGCCTCCATGTCGGGCAGGTTAGCTGGGGCTTAGCAGGTGCAATCACAACAAGACAATGGTTGTGGAAGTACGAACGGCTGCTGGAGCTGGCTGGGGGCAAGTGAGAGATGGAGGGTTCTGGCGGTTGGTGGAGAAGAGAGAGCTGAGGAGGTTCGTTGGCCGTACGGTGGTGTGACGCTACGCGACGAGGCGAACCAATAATTGGCCGCGATGCTGCGGCGTTTGGGTGACGGATGGACCGTTGAGGAATGCTTCCTGAAGCAACGGCTGAGAACGAACTAGGCCCAACTGAGTCCTCGCCGAGGTCGGAGGTGCAAGGATAGAGTTCCGACGAGGACAGCTTCCTAGGACGTTCGAATCCTTAGCGCGCGCCATGGAAGGCATGCGGCACGAGCGCAAGCATCGCCTCGCGTGAAATTGAACCCCCTTGTGCGGGTGATGTTCAGCACCCATATCTGCACGGGTACTACTTGCCATGGGTGCGTACGTTCTTACCTGAGCATCGCGGTCTCACTCCACGGACTCGTACCGTGCAGCCTGTACCAACGATGGCCATGGCAGGTCTACCGTCTGAGAGAGAGAAGGTGCGGCAACAAGTCTGTATGCCGGACGGTTTCGGGGTCCCTGCATAATCGGACCAATCAGAGACGGGCGTCTTATTAGGGCAAAGACATCACAGCGCTGTCACGGTGCAAGACGGTGACATGTACCTCTCACATACGTGCAACATACGTGACTCGGAGCTAGGTACAATCTCGCAGTGTTTGCATACCTCCCTCCTTCGCCCACTGATCTGATGATGGCGCTCTGTCCCTATTGCTCCGGTGCCTCTGGGATTTTGATTTATAATTCAGACGATGAGGTGCGACATCACGTACAGACGTCCCGCCGACGTTTGGGGGACCATTTTCTGGGCTAGATTTAGCATAAGAGATCATGGGATACTAGTACAGGCATAGGTCGCGGAGACCGGCGAAGCCGTCACGCGTCAAGGCTGGCGGAGGCGAGACCCGATCGCGCCTCTGGACGGAGATGCAAGTTGTGATCCTGCAACGCAAGTACAAGCAATTCTGAGTGAGATACAATGGAATGAGTCTTTTCTCCTTGTCTGTGGCATAGCTGGGGTCAGGCTGCACAAGTACTGGTAGTATGACATCCGAGCGCGACGTGTCGAGGCGCGATTACGTGCGCTTCGCTATACGGCCAGCAAGGAGGCTATCTGGCTTCGATCCGTTCTCGCTGCCCTCGGCTTCCAAAGTCATCCGAGTCGTACCCGCCGCCGACCGTCGTGTTGCTCCTCACAGAGATTTGGAGGCAGGCGCAGATGGAATAGAGAGCTGGCCAATGAAGTAGAATGCATTTCTTGAGCTCTTGGGCTCTCATTGACCCACTTGACGGGCCACTGGCAGCCGGCGCGCAGGCCACCTATAAGAGCTTCCTGGTCTCCGGAGCTCAGCGCTGAGTGTAGAAGCTAGGAACGACGGCGTCATATTTGCCTACCGGAGCTCTTCATCTGGTCCACTTCCCCGTCGCACGCCCCCCGTATGACACAAGAGGTTCATTGACTGACCAAACCTTTCGATACGATTTGGAGCAACTGCGCTATATTTATCATGCGTCATATATTCCACAGGCGTCGATGCTCTCAGTGTTCACATACATACTATTATAAGCCGCCTTCAGCCCTTCCATCGATTCATATAGAGGATGCCACCTTATAGAACCGAGCAATGGAGCACGTCCGTGAGGCTGAGCTGAGCTGGGCTGATGATGGTCAGATACAGAAGACATGCTTGTCAACTACGCATCTTCTCGGTAGTTCCTAGAGTATCTCTCAACGGTTCGCAGTCACGATCGTACCCTCCCTAGGCGGACCTGCCAGGTCCGAGCACTGAAGTCATACACGATTTTATAGTTTGGCCGTCAAATCGAATCTTAGTGCTGGACGTAACTGATAGGACGAAGCGGATACAGGTAACAAATTCCACGATTGACGCAACTCAATCTGGTACACATGATCGCATAAAGGTGAAACCAAACTCCCCTTGTACTGCTCGGAGTGGATGGTAGCCATACTCAGAGAGAAGGGCGAGCGGCTGCATGAGATTCCAGCCAAACAAAGTACTCATTGAGCACCTTGTTGGGAATGCCATCGACCTCGCGGAGCAGGTCATGCAAGGCATGCTATATGGGATGATTAAGCAATGCTAGGACATGAGGGAATGAGAGAGGCATACCTCGTACTCGACAAGCTTCTTGTCCTCGATGTCGAGCTTGTTGTAGAACTCGACTCCTGATTTGGGGCAGTTTACCTATAAGCGTCGTCAGGCTAGCGTCGTGAATACGCGACTCTATGGGAGTAAATGCTCACCTCGTCCGCCGTCCCCCAAGTCATGAGCAACTGTGTTGACAGTCATAACGTACGAGCGTGCCACAGAAAAATCAGGGGTCTTACCGGTAGGTCCTTGGGCCAATACTTGTAGTCCTCGTGAAGGAGCTCCTCACCCTTGCAACAAGATCAGTAACCCATGGACATCAAAGGCGTCAAAAGCAACATACCTGACCAATCATATTGTCCAAACCTTGTGCCGTTCCTCGCGGCATTCGGAGCGTGTCATTCTTCAATGCCTCGACAACAGCGGGGTCGCGAGAGAATCGCTGTTTTCACGGAGACGGTTAAACCAAAGTTGACAAAAATAATGAGTGCTTTGCATACCTCGGCAGGCATAGGCGCCGGAAGTGGGCAAGCCGGAGCAATTTTGCTGATAGCACGCACAATGTAGCGTACAATCGTGGGTGGTGGATAGGTCAAGAGATAGAGCGGGCTCTGCGCAATTATGCCCGATAATCTGGAGACAGCCACACGCGAGGGCGGTGCATTCCTGCGAGTAGCAAATGCTGACACCAGCCCTCCGCCCTTCGCACGATATGTGCTTGCCAGTAAGTGCTGGTGAGCAGCCAATGCAAGATGGTAGGACTTACCGCTGAGTAGCCCAGGAGGAAGATAGGTACCTTTGGATATTCCCGTGCGACGTGTTCAACCCACCATTCGAGGTCTGTGATCTCGAGAAGGCGGTTCGTCTTGCCATAATACTCGTCTGCGCTCCTGTGCTCAGCATCCAAAGCCGTGCGACCGAAACCACGCATGTCGTACGCGAAGACCGTGAAGCCGTGCTGAGCGAACTTGGGGTGTATCCCTTCGTAACGACTGATATGGTCCGCAAAGCCGGGGACGAAGATGACAACGGCCTTGGGGGGCTCAGCCGGATAGGTACAAGTGTAGAACCTATGGCCGCTGGGACCATCGAGCCAAGCCTCTGTGTACTTCCCAGCCATGGTGGCGAAATAGCAGGGATTTGTGGGGACGAAGGTGGCGAGGCGGACACGTCGAGGGACCTTTGTACGGATGAGATGAGCACGGCCCTGGGAAGACACGGGCAAGTGACAGCACCGGTGCTAATATGGTATGCTAAATTCGGTGAGCCCAGAATGCGAGGCAAGCCCCCGGGGATCCCACCATTCGAGATCGCAGTGCAGCTCTATTTCCCGGAAGCATCTTGGGTGCGGGAGTGCAAACTACTATTCCAAGTTCGAACCCAGGAGAATGTGGCAAGGATCGGAGGATAAGTCGAAAGCCGCCGTTTCTTGCCTTAGGCTCGGCCATCCGCACGACTGCGAAACTTTCATGTGCCGAACGCATCCGATTCTGATTTAGACGCCACGTAGTGGATGCGCAACCCAAACGGAACTCGACCAGATGCTATGACAGGCTATGACAGAGGTGAACACTGTTGATGCAAACTACAGCAGGCGATGGCTAGATCCAGGCGGGTCTTGAGGTTCAAGCTCAAGAAGGAGTCTATGTGTTAGGCTGCGAGCCATATTTTTGAAAAGACTGAGGAGCTAATTGCACGAGTCGCGTCTGACTCTCGCTTGACCTGCGCGAAGCCGCAAAGTCAGGACTCCGCCGCGGCGCCTCGCTCAGCGTGCCCATGCCACGGATTGCACGCGTGCACGCGTATGATCAGTTACATAGACGCCTGTGGATCTTCCCTAGGTTACAGTACTGTAACCTCACTGTCTGGTACTCACTCATTCCACTCCGTCGTGATTCTACTGTAAATGGCTTGCAGCGGATTTCAAGGTACGCTCTGTTCTCGTAATGGCTGCCGACATCTCTGACTTTGGCGGTGCCACAGAATTGTACGGGAGTGAATGAGACCATCCGATTTGGCACTTGCGATACAATCTGTCCCAGCAAAGAATCACTACCCATCTTGACACCTTCAGAAGTTCGATATCGTTGATGAACTGTGGGAGATTCTCGTAACCATTGGGTTTCGGCCAATACCCAGACACAGCGCTGTGAGCATCACCTCGTGGAGACTATTGTCCATCGCTTCTGATGAACAACATCCGACTTGGCCTCGTAGTCTCTCATCGAACTCCAACAGCGGTCCAATTTGAGCTGGAAATCCCATGTATAATCGCCGTCACGGCGGTGTTGTTAGCTGGCCATTCACGCTTCCATCTTCTATATAAGCCCAGTCTCGCGCGCGTGCTAGTCGGTTTTCCTGCAGCTCATCCTACTGATTCAGAATGGCTTGCCCTGAAGACATCAACGCCCTCATTCTCTCTCAGGTTGAACTGGGACCTACTACCGGTGTAGGATATCTAGGCGTTGCTATATCCTCCATGTATGTGATATCCACTTTTGTCGAGCGACCCCCTGCCGTACGATGCACTGCTCACAAGCTGCTTTCTGCAGGATATATGGGGTAACATGCATACAAACCTTCCATTATTTCCGGTCCCCTCGCTGTGGCAATGATACGACATATCTCAAGTCGGTGGTGCGTCTTGTTGTTTCAGCTATGATAATGGTTTTGTTGACATACCATTGAAGGTTGTTGCATTATGGTATGTCGATAGACTCCAAGGACACCGCAACTCCACTACTGATGAGTCGATCTCGTTCATTCAGGCTACTCGATACAGCGCACCAGGCGATCATCATATCCAGCCTCTACCATTACCTTATCTTGAACTACGCCAATCCTGTGGCGCTGTTGAAAGCTCATTGGTGTGTTTGGTCAGTCCTGCTTGACCCGTACACATGCGGATTGAGTTTTCCTCTGTTATAGGAGCATCGGGGTAAGTGCCACAACCTGGATCATGCAGCGACTATAGCTGATGGCAATCGAATACTCAGACGGAAATCATAATCAATGTACGACATTATAGTTAGCATGTCAACATGCGCTGCTGACTTGTCTGCCATACAGGCTGTCATCGCGTTTATCGTGGAGAGGTAACACATATTTCCCATCCACTGGCCACCATCGTTGCTGAGTTTTTGTCAGCTTCTTCGTCGTTCGCATCTGGAAGCGTGAGTATCTTATAGAGTAGGTTCTGAGACCGGCACCTGAATGCCGTGCTCCGCATAGTCAGCCGGAATGCTAATGTGTCTGGTGTCTGCGTGAGTAGCCGATTTTTATTCCGCAGTCATCATCTGGCTAGATCATCTACCCCAGATGCTGTTTACAGTGGCTCACCTGAGTATGTCCGCCTATGCGCTATATTGCATTGCTTACAGATGTTGTACTCATTCCCAAGCAATGAACCTCGGTACGTTGTCTCGCTGCTGCATCGGCCTTATATCTCTCAACAAGATAATCCCAGTCTTTCCAATCAAAACGTGCGCATGGCGTGCCACGCGACTCGTTGCCCATGTCATCTGAATGGTCATTTGTAACTTTTTTGCAGATTCTTCTACCCTGGACTCGTTGAAGCCGCGACAAAGCTGAAGGTAATCATCACATGATGCCTTGCCTCTGCGTTATTAATGCGAGAATCTCGCGGCGTTCAGCCTATAGGTTCATCTGGTCTGGGCGTAGCGGTGCTCGCCGACGTGTCTATCTCTACAGCCATGGTGTGGTATCTTCGCCGAGGCTGCTCTGGAATCCGCAAGTCAGTGCACACGAGTGTCTTCATGTCAGAGCAGTCTAACAATGTTTTTGTGCCACCACAGGTCGAACGACATGATCAGCAGGCTTATCATCCTGACGGTCACCACCGGTGCTTTAACAACGTATGTCATATCAAGTTCAACGATTTGTACTCATTGCGAGACTGACTCTCTTATAGCCTCTTCGTCATCGCGGACTTGATTGCAGTGAGCATGCTAGAAATACCGGTGGCTTCGCATCTTCTCACGCTAACAAAGCCATTAGTACCTTGCAGCGCCAACGCAGCTGTACAACCTATTCCTCAACTTCATGTTGGGTAAATGTAAGTGGCATCCGATCAGCATTGAGGGAACGTCGCTGATACCTCTGTAGTGTACATCAACGCGCTTCTGACGTCGTAAGTGCATGACCATTATCCCAACCAGGCTTGTTGCGCCAATTTGCCTTGAACTCAGGTTGAACGGCCGCACTTACGTTCGCGGCGCCGATTACTCTGTCGAAATCGGCACAATTCCGATGTCGACTCTGCGGGCGGCACCCGGCACTGCAACCGAGGGCACCATTGACATCCCTGAACCTGCTAAGCCCTCTGTAAGCCGATGTGTACCACTTGTGGCGTCATACTGACAGTCAGCTCGCTAGGTGTCCTTCGACAAGATTGGGTGCGTCGCCTAATGTCGGCAACCATCTTCATTGGCAACATCCATGGTATAAACATGTCAAGTGCTGCTCCAGCCCATTCTATGATCTCTCTCACCTCGCTCAGCCTTGAAGCGAATGTACTATGATCCCTACTTCAATGGGTGCAAAGATGTATGTATTGAAAACATGTGCATGACAGCTATAGCTTCAGGTTGATGCACTTCCTAAGATCTAACCATCGTGCGTCCTGAGGTCCTGCAGCCTCCTTGTGTCGCCGCCAAGTTGATTCTCGAGCTGTTGATAGCCTTCTAACCTCTCCTTTTCAATATGAGTTCATCATCACACAGAACATCTTCGGAGACATGCGCGATCAATCACCAGATGGAGGTGCATGTGAGCATTCAGCGAAGAGACAGAGTTTTGCCCTATCATGCTGTAGCCATCCGGTACAGTAGACAGGGATTCCACTAGCCTGAGGAGGCGCGGTCAGGAGATCGCGCCGGACGCGTCATGCATAGGTTGCTGCATCTGTGCTCCTGCACTTCGGCGTGCCCATGGTTCCCTTAACCATTCAGCCTGTTTCGATAAGTTCTGCATGCGCTCAACCATAGTACGGCTCGCACCCTATGTCTGTACAAGCCTTTGAGCCCGACTTCAGCCATGCGCCGGCTGTAGGTACATACACCTCATCTTCGCCCCTTCGCCCTCCTGTTGGCAAAGCCGATCAGCGCTATGCCTCCCTGCGCGTACTAACACCGCCTCTCCACTGCATGCACCACTTGAGCCCTTCCCCAAACATCGGGCGCTCATCAATCAAGCCCTGCTTCGCATCGTCTCGCGGAGTGGCCGCTCGCACTTCCTAGAGTGTATGTACCCGCATCTCGGCGAGTCGTACTCGTTCCCTCGCCTATCGCCTCTCACAAGTCTCTCCCATGCGAAGGCTCGACAGGCTATCTCCGTCAGAACCGATCCGCCTCATATTTAGAAAATCAAGGGTGCCGCTCCTATCTCAGCTGCAACAAGGTTCTGCTAGGTTGCCTTCCATTCCGATATGTAACTTTATCTCCGTGTCGGCCGCCGACGCTGAGGCTATTGCGAGCCCTCTCACACTCACATCCTCTTGCGCCCATAGGTTGTATCACTCCTCGCTTGCATGGAGCACTTTGGAGAGCATGTGTACAGTGTACATTAGCTATCTTCAAGCGCGGTGCGACCCGGCGCTGAGGCCGACGGGTTTTGGACACCAGCGGCCAGCCACTGCCGAGCGAAACAAGGGTCGTCCACGCATCCGGAGCTTTGGAAATCCGAGTTGTATTTCCCATGCACCCACAATTCTTTAGGTGGAGGACCACTTGCACAGCAGGCACGGGGGTCCGACTTTCCCCCGCATGACGCTCTGCCGGATTTCAGCGACATCCTGGCACTGCCAGCGCTGTTGGCTCTTCGCCATCCATTGGTCGCTTTCTTCACCACCTCCTGAGAGATTTCGTCCCACTATCGGAGTCGAAGCTACTGCATGCGGGTGTATCATTCACACAGGCTCGAGAAACCTTCGGAAGCGACGCGTGTTGCCATACTGCACGGATATGTCATCCGCGCGTCGAAGCACCGGTCAGCATGGCGAAACCGCGGCGAGATAAAATCTGCGCACCCGTCCATGTCTTCCTCGTGTATCACATTTCGACGATGTAAATTTCCCGCCAGAGCTGACGCACCGCCGTTATTCAGAATCAAGTTCACAGGCGACTTAGGGGCGATGGCGAGTGAACTGAACACCGCTCGGTCAGAGGGCGGCCGGGGAAACGGCGCAAAGCACGACGTACCTCGCCTCCATGTCGGGCAGGTTAGCTGGGGCTCAGCAGGTGCAATCACAACAAGACAATGGTTGTGGAAGTACGAACGGCTGCTGGAGCTGGCTGGGGGCAAGTGAGAGATGGAGGGTTCTGGCGGTTGGTGGAGAAGAGAGATGAGGAGGTTCGTTGGCCGTACGGTGGTGTGACGCTACGCGACGAGGCGAACCAATAATTGGCCGCGATGCTGCGGCGTTTGGGTGACGGATGGACCGTGGAGGAATGCTTCCTGAAGCAACGGCTGTGAACGAACTAGGCCCAACTGAGTCCTCGCCGAGGTCGGAGGTGCAAGGATTGAGTTCCGACGAGGACAGCTTCCTAGGACGTTCGAATCCTCAGCGCGCGCCATGGAAGCACGGAGGGCATGCGGCACGAGCGCAAGCATCGCCTCGCGTGAAATTGAACTCCCTTGTGCGGGTGATGTTCAGCACCCAAATCTGCACGGGTACTACTTGCCATGGGTGCGTACGTTCTCACCTGAGCATCGCGCTCTCACTCCACGGACTCGTACCGTGCAGGCAGCAACGATGGCCATCGCACGTCTGAGAGAGAGAAGGTGCGGCAACAAGTCTGTATGCCGGACGGTTTCGGGGTCCCTGCATAATCGGACCAATCAGAGACGGGCGTTGTATTAGGGCAAAGACATCACAGCGCTGTCACGGTGGAAGACGGTGACATGTACCTCTCACATACGTGCAACATACGTGACTCGGAGCTAGGTACAATCTCGCAGTGTTTGCATACCTCCCTCCTTCGCCCACTGATCTGATGATGGCGCTCTGTCCCTATTGCTCCGGTGCCTCTGGGTTTTTCATTTATAATTCGTTTGCCACTGTGCAGGGCTATATCATGAGCCCTGCGTTGCTCCTTCCGCGTCTCTAGCCACTCGACGCTCCTGTGACAGTCGCGTAAGGACCTTCCTGCCATCATAGTAGACACGGAAACGGTTCTGGCTTGATGTATGCATATATTCAGCCTAGCGCGCGTGTAGACCCGAAGGATTGTTGGGCATTACATGTAGGGCGAGAGCACCGTGACCCACATTCGTGCATTAACGTCATATCTGCGCTCAACATAACACGATAGGGATCGTACGTGCATATCGACACACGTTGAACATCGGAAGTACACAATAGACGCGACGTGCTCAGTAGCATGTCTCCGTACTGACCATCGGGATGTACGGAACCCACGGCCAGTTGCGGACCAGCTCTTTCTCGTCCGGGGGTAAATCGCTCGCAGCGAGCTGTTGCCGGACCATCTCGATACGCGAGTGGAAGATCTCGTAGTCTTCCGCGCCCACCAGGCCCTCCTGAGTAGCCTGCAGGCCGATCTGTTCCATCAACTTGTCGCGTTCCTCGCTCTTGCGCGTCAAGGCCCACCACTCCGCCGAGATACGCGCTGCGTCCTCGTCGGAGATATCAAGAGGGAAGGGAGCGTCGGAGAAGTAGCGCCAGACGGAGCGGCACTGAACGAAGCTGTAGCGGACGAATGCCAGGCCAAAGGTCTCACCGCGCGTGATCGCCTCCACGGGGAACAAGAAGCAGCGCTTGGCCGCCTTGACGTGTGGGCCGAACATCGCCTTCGCGAAGTGAGCATCGTGCTCGTGCACGCTGTTGTAGAGCACGGCTGTGCGGACTGCGTGGCGGTAGGCGGCCATCGCATCGTTGCGTTCCTGCGGCGCAAGCTCGTCGATCTCCGAGGAAAAGTCCACGCTGTATTCCTCGCCCTTGTTGAGGACGACGTGTGGGTGCTCGTCGAAATCATATCCTGCGGGCGGCTCCACCTGCATCTCGAACGGGCTGATCGTGGCGCCCGACCAGTCGATATAGCCTTGTAAGGTGTGCGGTTTCTCGGGGGAGACGATGATGTTCCGGGGCCAGAAGTCGGGGTGCCAGAGGATAGCCTTTGTGTCCTTTCGCGCTATGTGCGGCACGAGGCGTTCATAGTCGGCAATGAGTCTTAGGTACTCGGCCTTGAACGCGTCGTCCGGATGCGTCTCGAGCGACGCGCGCGCGCACGCACTCGCAGCAAGCATCCATGAACGCATGTCTGGCCCTGACTTGACGGTCAACCAGCACAATCAACGAGGGAAGACGTCGGAACTTACAAGGACCCCGGTCGATACCAAGAGCCGCGCGCCCGGCACGCCAGAACTCCCTGTCGACGGTTGGCCCAATGCAGAACCTCGATGTATCGTCTTCGATAGGGATGCCGTAGAAGGGTCCGCCGCGAAGAAAGTCCGGCATGTCCTCCTTGTAATAGATGCTACCAAATTGTGGAAAGCGGGCCCTAGAGAAGAAGTACACAACGCCCGCGATGTGGGGAGCGATCTCAATGAAGGGGTCTTCCTCGAGGTCTTCCGAGAGCGTGTCATTGGTATCTAGTTGCACAAGTGGGATTCCTGGTATCTTCTCGTACATGATGTACTCGACTCTGACGGGGGAGGACTCTGCTCGAGAACACCATGCGCGGACCACAGGGACCGGAAACATCTTGGTGCGGAGGAAGTCTAGGGTCGCCACCTCGCTCGCGGTGCAGAGGCGCTTCGGACCAATCGTGGGGAAGGGTATCTTGGCAATGAACTCGACCCCATTGTTGAACTTGAGGGCAAAGACGCGATTGTGCAGACCTATATCAACGTTCAGCACCTGTACATGTAGCTGATCCCTTTTACTCGGACCTTCTTGGACCTTGGTTAAGGATACGCATTCTGTGGCGTTCGCAGCCTTCAAAGCCACGTCGACAAATGCCTGCACACTGAATGGCACGTGTCGTATAGCTCGTTCTGTACAGGTGGGTCAGAATGGGTTGTGGCCGCTGGAAAAGCTTGCTCACGGCGTTCTTCGTCATGGAGCCAGCGGTACATGGTTACGGAGAACAGCTCCCTCTCCTCTGAGCACGACCGGTTTAGCGACCGTAAGTCCACGACCAGCAGAACACTAGTACACGCACTGTTGGCATCTATGTGGAATAGCATCCTACGGACTAACAGGGACGGCGACGGACTTCCAAAGCAACCTCGAAGGCGGAGGCGCGCCATGGAAGCACGGAGGGCATGCGGCACGAGCGCAAGCATCGCCTTGGATGAAATTGGACCCCTTGTGCGGGTGATGTTCAGTACCCAAATCTGCACGGGTATTACTTGCCATGGGTGCGTACGTTCTCACCTGAGCATCGCGGTCTCACTCCACGGACTCGTATCGTGCAGGCAGCAACGATGGCCATCGCAGGAGAAGGTGCGGCAACAAGTCTGTATGCCGGACGGTTTCGGGGTCCCTGCATAATCGGACCAATCAGAGACGGGCGTTTTATTAGGGCAAAGACATCACAGCGCTGTCACGGTGGAAGACGGTGACATGTACCTCTCACATACGTGCAACATACGTGACTCGGAGCTAGGTACAATCTCGCAGTGTTTGCATATCTCCCTCCTTCGTCCACTGATCTGATGATGGCGCTCTGTCCCTATTGCTCCGGTGCCTCTGGGTTTTTTTATTTATAATTCGTTTGCCATGCAGGGCTATATCATGAGCCCTGCGTTGCTCCTTCGCGTCTCCAGCCACTCGACGCTCCTGTGACAGTCGCGTAAGGACCTTCCTGCCATCATAGTAGACACGGAGACCATTCTGACTTGACTAGAT
Organism: Trametes cinnabarina; assembly: GCA_000765035.1. Lineage (NCBI taxonomy): Eukaryota > Fungi > Basidiomycota > Agaricomycetes > Polyporales > Polyporaceae > Trametes > Trametes cinnabarina. The sequence goes on from CCBP010000501.1 coordinate 22,292, forward strand.
CCTGAATACGTACTACAGCTTTGCGGAACAGGTCAAACATTCCCTGCATCCAGGCGATCATCTCGTTCGTCATGTCCTCTGGCATCACTCTCCTGAAAGCACTCGGCGTCCTGGTATGCGGCGCGCTCTGTGCGTCCGCGCTCGCTCCTCCAAGACCGCCTCAAGCCGGCACCAACGCCGTCTACAAAGGACAGCCGTTCGAATACGTCGTCCGTTTCTTGGCATGGCTGGGATGCGTATGTGTCCACTAAGTGATCGGTAGAAACATCAAGCTGACCCGGATGTGCAGTCGACTATAGTCGTGGCTTCAATGGCATACGCAGTTCTGCTCGTCCTCCAGGCGACCCGTCGCGCAACTCACCCGGTAGTCCCTTACCTATGCCCTGCATCATCGCATTCGCTGGACGGCCTGTCCGCCGTCAACTTGCGCTTCATGATCGGCGAGGCCCTTGTGGTCTTCGGAGCAATGCTGCGGTTGCTGTCCTACCGTGCCCTGGGCGACCTCTTCACATACGAAATTGTCGTGAAAGACGAGCATAGGGTCGTCTCCACCGGGCCGTACGCCTACGTCCGCCACCCGTCGTACTCCGGCCTCACCGCGCTGCTCCTTGGCACCCACCTGTTCTTCTTCGGTAGAGGAGCGTATGTCACGGACTGCGGCATCGAGGGGACGCCATTTGGAATACTGGTTTGGGTTTGGCGTGTCGCTGCGCCTTTTGCAGTAGTGTCATGCTGGAGGCGTTGCGGTATAGAGGATGCTCAGCTTCGGCATCGGTTCGGCAGGGCTTGGGAGGAGTACAGACTCAAGGTTCAGTACAGCTTAGTTCCGCTGGTGTTTTGACGCAACTTACGCCCAGGGCCTCTCGGAAGCACGCAATGTAAGATTCAGTTCACCATGTGTCTCCCCCGAATTGGTATCCAGATCATTTATTGTCTGCTGTGAGTAGAGGATGCGCAGCTTCATCGGCAATTCGGTAGAGCTTGGGGGGAGTACAGTCGCAATACCGCATTATCCCTCGACCATTATGACTGAGTTCATGCCAGCTTTAGTTCGCCGCTTCCCGATTGTACGAACTGTGTCTTTTTCAACAAACTTCCTCTGATTTTGCACTCCTCCACAGCAGGCCCCGACAAATGCTCAACCGGCTGTCAGGGTGGCGTGTATTCAAGTCTGTCCGATGCTTTCGACCGCATGCTCAAATATGACTCCACCGCCGGTTCCCAACTTTGAAATTCTCGCGGATGCCAGACCGCGAGTATGTGCGTTCCGATGCTCTCGTATTACATCTTCTTTCGCCGGCGGCGCGCCGGAGCGCACGAGGATTGGTCCCCTTCAGTACGGCGATGCCACCACGCGCCTCGTTGTAAAGAGTGCTTGTGCATAACACATTGGTAACGGACACGGACTGGCCCGGCTGTGTCGTTAGGTTGGTGCCTTCCATGCGCTTGGGAAATTAGGTCTGCATCTCCACTCGGACCTTCCATATCAGCTGATGAACGCTGTTCGACGCGTCATGTAGCAGGCATCGATGACTGCGGTCTCTCACGCCCGACGTTTGTACCTACATGGCAAGCTATCGAATAGAAGGTCTGTTTGCAACCCAGGTATGCCATCTTGAGGTCTTCTGGTACGCATCTCTTCTGATTTCGGAAGCAGTCCAGCCATCGCCGGGCTATGATCAATTACCCGACACCGTGAGCTCGACCAATTATGCTGTTGGAAGCCGTCACCGCAGTGCTAGTACGCGACTCACTACTAGTGTTAGGCACACTGCGAGCCTAAGCTATCTATCTAGTCCGATGCCTGCGCGCGCTGTCCAACTCGCAAGCTTTCGCCCGTTCATCCATCACCTCCTCTGGAACGACCATGTACTGGAAACCACTTGCTGTGGCCGCTGCTGCTGGTGCGGTGAGTGGCTACGCTGATGCTCATGTAGAATCTCAACACTAACAGTGTTCAGGCGACTTGTATCGCGCTGCACGGACGCAGCGTTCGGGGCCATTACGGCGGGTGGGCATTGCTCATCGGCACACTTTGGCTCTACTTCGCAATTCTCAATCGCTCTGATTCGGTTCTCTCCGCTTTGCTCACTACTTCTGCACTGTTCTCGACCTACGTGTCCACCGCGCTGGGCGTCACCGCGCTCTACCGCCTTTCCTCTTGGCACCCTCTGGCTGCGTACCCCGGGCCTCGCCTGGCAAAGCTCAGCAGCCTGTGGCTCACCTACGTCTCCCACACAGGCAAACGTTATGAGATACTTGACGCTCTTCATGCCCAGTACGGTCCGTTCTTACGAGTCGGTGCGTCCTCGAGTCAAGTGCCTACTGGTGACTGTTAACCCTGCTCACCACTCATTGATCTCTCCTTCCTTCACATGAATCACATCAGGCCCAAACCATATCACCGTCAACTCTGCGTCCGCAACATCTTTGTATCTTCACACCGAGAAGAGCGAGGCGTACCGCCACCCGGCACACAATGGTCACGTCGCGCTGTTCTTCAAGCAAGACGCTCCGGAGCATCATCGAGCGCGCAAGCGAGTATGGTCTGGCTTCTTTACACCGACTAGGTGAGCTACCCGGGCTGTGCCTGCTGTGATTTTTCACGAGTACCGCGCTGAACATTCTTACATGGAAATCACTAGCATCGCTGGCCTTCTACCTCAACTCGAGCGGAGGACATGGGAGCTGGTCCAGTGCATAGAAATGCGCCAGTCGCAGAGCTCGAACGGCGTCGTCGACTTGGCAACGTGCTTGTATCAATGGGCGCATGACTTCATGGTATGTTAATTTTTGGGAACCAGTCCCGACTTCTACATGCACTGCTCACACGCCAGATAGGGAGACATGGTCTTCGGCGGCTGCAACTCATTCGTGGGTGCTGGCTGTGGCAGCCTGTGGTACACTCTCTGACGATACTGCAGGAGTTGATGAAGAACGGCGATCCGGACGGTATCGTCAATACGGGGAAAGTTGCGCTTGGACTACTCGATAGGTCAGCAGCATTACTTCTGACCTACATATTCCATATGGTGCTAGCGCATAGTAGATCCAAAACGCGGCTCACCTGATCATCACAGCGTCGGACAAACTCAATGGTTCCTCGACGTCCTCTGGCACCTCTCGATTACGAAGCCGATGTACGCCATCGAAAAGCTGGCAGCCCAAATGATGCGAACGAGGGTGCATAGCAAGCAGTTGCCTGAATATCGCGATCTGACATCCTACTTGGTATGTTGATGCTAATTATGGATAGGCGACGCGCTCTGATCATCCGGCAGCTCCAAGCCGACGTCCCTCTGCACGAGATGGAGACCGACGCCATCGTCGCCATCCTTGGCGGTACGAGCATGCTTTCTGCCATTATACTCGGCGCTTTCTGAATGGACTGTGTAGGCTCTGACAACACCTCGATTACCACGTCTCTGGCTATTTTCTTCATTCTATGCCATAAGGAATACTATCACCGCTTGCGGCGCGAGCTGGACGATGCGTTTCCGGACCCTATGGCTCCCCTACTGACAGACGAGCTCTCCGCGCTCCCGTTTCTCAATGGCGTTATCAACGAGACCCTGCGCCTAGCTTCCCCGTACTATAATCCACGCGTCGCTCCTCCCGGAGGTATTGATCTTGACGGAAAGTACATCCCTGGAGGGACGATCGTCGCGATCTCAGCGCACTCTGTCCAGACGAGCGCGGACAACTTCTATCCTGCGCCTAAGGTGGGCGATCTCCTTTGTTGATCATTTCTCGGACTCACTGTAGTCTCAGGACTTCCACCCAGAGCGCTGGCTGCCGGAGGGACTTGGCCCGCGAACGATAACGAACAAGGCCGTGCTCTCATCCTTCTCGTTTGGTGCGTGCAGCGTCTTCTTGGCGGAAGCAACGGCTTACGCAAGCGGCCTAGGTCCTCACAATTGCATCGGACGGAACCTAGCCTACCATCAGATGCGCTACGCCCTCACTCGCCTCATGCTGGCCTTCGATATTGAGTTTGAGAAGGGTTTCGACGCAAAGGGGTTCCGGGAGGGCATTCTCAACATGCGCACTATGTTCCTGACGAGGGACCTCCGCGTTGTAGTTCGTCGCCGGCCTGCGATCAACTACGAGAAGCTTGTGTTCTAATCAGTGGCGCGCTGTCGGAGAGTCCGGGTCCACGATGGACATGGGATTGATGGAGAGTGCACGACAACCAGAGAACATGCAATTGCAGTCGATGAGTGGGCATTCTGTACCAGTTCTGCGACGACATAGAGTCCGAGCCTCCAAATCTGCTGATCACTCGACGCAGTCCAACAGTGTGCTCTCCGAGACTCTGACTTGATATTGGGGCACATCTCTGTGTTGAACCAACGCGCGACAGTCTTCTCATCAGCTCTCGAGTCTTCTGTGGACTCCGCTTCGACCGCTTACCAATATGATGGCTGGGAAGCCAACACACGGGGCAACTTCTCTTCGTGAGATCCTTCGTATCCTAGGATCACCATGCTCCTGCAACCGGGCATGACCTTCCATCTCACCCCGGCGCTGAACAGCACCCGCGGTGATCGGACGTTCGACCGTTGTGCTGCGGACCACATCGCGGTCGGGCTTTGTCACTTGGGTGGAGGTATGGCAGTCGTGGTGAGCGGCGGATAAGGCACTGGCAGGGTCTCTCTGCGTCTGGATGCAGTCATATTTGGAGAGATTTGGTGGCGATGATCATGCTACTAGCCTGGAATCCGGTCTCGTACCCAGTCCGACGAGGGGCCGTATCCCACCATCGCGCTCCGTAGCACGACCGGGAGAGCGGTGGTGGGTTGTGGCCCCTGGCTGGGTACGAGACCACCTGGAAATCAAGACTGAGGCTTTTCAGGTCTAGATAACCACTAGCTACGACGACCGGCCAGCGCACCGTCACACTCTTCGATTGGCTGCTACTTACATTGCACTTCAGGCAGGCGTTTCGACCAATACCACGCACCTTCCTGTCTAAAACATGGGATTAGAGAGGCGCATGATCGACGTTGGCACATAACACTCGAGGCTGCTCAGGGTACGCAAAGTAGAACGGTATGAACAGTCATCTAGATATTATACGAGGTCCATCCTAGATATGTGTACAAAGAGAGAGATTAGCATGGATGCTCACGACTTCAGTTCGGTCGAGGGATAGGTCTTTGGTGTACAAGAAAAGTCATAATACCATGCGAGGCCTCTTAGATTGCTGAACCCCACCCAGAGCCACCAGTGGATCCGTAGCTCGCAACGCCGGCCGATGGGCTGCTCCTGGGAACCTGCATGCTGCTCGGGCTCGACGGTCTTCGGAGGTCCTTGTTGGCGCGAGACCGTCCTCGTCGTTGCTCTACATCGTCGTCCACACCACCCGCAACAGACCGCTTAGGCTTGCGCCCACCCTTCAATCCGGCGTCCGGCCGGACCAGGCAAAGCACGGCGAGAGAGACGACTAGGATTCCTCCGGCGACAGCGAAGATCGCCTTGGGGAACTTGGCTACCGTCTGCGTGTAAATCAGACCGAAGAGAGCGGGCTACGACAGAAACGCAACGATCAGCGTGAATATGCATCGATGACTGAGGAAGACATACGCCGAGGACCATCTGCCCTACTGCCTGCAAAACCGAGAAGGCGCCAAACAACTTGCCAGTGTCGTCTTCGTCGCGGGACTGCATGATGCAGAGAGCAAGGCTGTTCATGGCGGGAACCAGCCCCGCACCGAAGCTGCTAAGGGACGTGGCTCCGATGAAAAGAGCTTGACTCGCATGCGACGGTGATAGCGCGACGGTTGAATGAGAGAGAAGGTCAATCAGGAGTGAGCCGCGGATGAGAGACAGGTCGAAGCGCATCTCCTTCGCGAGAGCGCCTGGAGTCTGTTTGGCGGGCTTCTTGGGCTGAGCTATCGACGCGGCTCCACTCTTAACCTGCTTGGGCTTAGGCTTGAACGTGGCAATGAGGACTAGGCCTCGCGTGAGAAGAACGAAAGACGAATGACGCTGGGGGCATGAATCACGTACATGGGAGAATAAGTAGGAGGTGTATCGCGCGCGAGAACCCCATGAACGATATGTAGTAACTCAGCTACGAGCGGGTCTTGTTAGGTATAGATTGGGAAAGTTGGGGATGAACGCACTTGCTCCGCCCCCCATTTGTAAATATTCTCCGCGTAGAGATATTTCAGCTGAAAAAGACCCTGTGAAGTGCATCAGACAGGCATCGGGGCATTTATAAGACATACCGCTCTTACCAGTGATAGCAGGTGACCGAAGAGAACCACAGCCAGTAACGTCATACTCCAATCCTTCCGCCTTTGACCATTCGGTGCATCGATCGTCTTAGGCAGGAACAGAGTGAGCGGAGAAAGAAATCCGAACAGTGCGGCCCGAGTTGCTGAAAGAGATCCAGGTTGGCCCGACGATGCCAACAACGGAATAGAAGCCTCAGGAACTACGGATGCTGCTTTGGCTTTCTTCTTCTCGAGCGATTCGGGGAACAAGAATAGCGCCAGAAGTAAGTTGACGAACGACGCAGTAGCGGCTACGTAGAATACCGAGGTGACAGTCGGAGCCCCATTGTGCACGCCAATGGCAGGAGAGAAGATGGGAATGAACGGATGTCGGATGAGGAAGGCACCGATTGTGGGGCCTACCGCAAATCCGAAGTAGAATACGCCTGTGAAGCGGGAGAAAATATGCGCTCGCGAACCGTCGGAAGTACAGTCAGACACGTATGCTGACGTAGCTGCTTGTAAAGTGGCCCAGCCTCCCAGAAGTCCCTCGATGACAGGAGAGACGATCAGTAGCTTGTGGCCGTGGGCCGCAAAAATACTGTGGGGCGTGGAGACCAGAATGAAGACCAGGTCCCTGTAAACAAACGCTCAGTACACGGCACGCTACGAACCTTTTCTAATATGAACGAGCGTTGAATGCTCACGTCAAAAATAACCCCAATGTTGCAGCGGCGAGTACACGCGTTCGACCGTGACGTTGACCGAAGCTTCCCCACCACCCGGTGGTTATTGCTGAGAGCGCCCCCATAGTAGTAGTCATAATGGTCTGTAGGCGAGCTGCGCCTGCTAGAACGGCAGGATCATCAAGGCAGCGTTGCGAAGGGAGGAGGCGTGGGTCCGGTTCGTCCTGATCTTCCGAGAGACTGCGCGTGTAGGAGCGCTCGACTTCAACGCGGATGACCGGGGAAGGAGATAAAGAAGCGAAACCCGCGGTATGATGGTTCAAAGAGTGGGGTCTCGTTGTGATGGCGCTATCGTCCACGGAGGTATGATTAAAGACATCGTGCCCATAGACAGCATTGCACGATAATTGCGTATAGACCTGCACACGGGGTGCAAGCGTCATCCCACGCTAACATATCTGATTCAGACGGGGCACAGCGACTTAAGGTTCAGGTGTACATACCACGATGGAGGCGACGATCGCGAAGGGAACAAGCCTACAGGTATCATGAGTATGAGAGCAACTATTGCAGATACCGACGACCTCATCCTTCGCGCGTGTTCGCATTATATAGATGAGCGATGTCTATACCTTGGCAATGTTCAAGACCCACGAGACTACACATAATCGCTCGAGAGGTGGTACAGCTCACAGAACCCGTCCGTTCTGATACCCACCGCAAGCGGTACCACCGAGAAGACGCGCAGGAATGGATGATATATTGCTTAGAGAGGATACGCACCAGAGAGGCCTCGGACGATAGAAAGGCTTCTTCTTCGACTTGCCATTTCCCAGAAGCAAGTCGTGTTCCGAAGCGTGCGCGTGACCGGGCGGCATGATGTTGTTGGACGCAGTCCTGCCAGACTGGGAGCCAGTGGGTCCATCAGCATCGCGCGCGCGCGAGACCGAAGCAGAATAGATGGAGAAGTTAGACGAGACGACTGCGTCGACGGCCTGGTACGTCGACGAGCTCGCCATTATCTACGAGGATGGTGGCCGTCGAGGAGAGAGAGGGAGATACATGTGTTGGAACATGTGCGGGCTGTGTGGCCGACCGCCGCGACCGTCGGTGGCGGTCGCCGAGATAAGATGACCTCACTCTGCGGCCCGCCCGCCCGTGCGCATGCTTATCTTCTAGCCACATGTCCCAAATACGGTATCCGTGAACTTTGGTCTCTCTCCTCTCTTCGCTCTGGCCTCATAGTACTATGCATGTCGTTGCAACTCCTCATCCTTGACGAATCCAAACAAGGTCAAGATCACTGGGTGTGGTTGCTCCGACAACGAGCACGATTGCACCTGCGCGTCACATACGGGTCAGACGACATGCGGATCAGGGGCGTTTATCGCACGGTGTCACGGTGCACCGTCCAGCGGCGTTCCGTTCAATATTAATCTGACAATAGCGGTGCTCATCTACTCCTTCGCGCCATTGATGATAACAGTTCCAAGATCGCATCGTTAGTTGGAAAACTCTCACAGGACGCCCACAATTTCAAGGAATGCTCACATATCCGCAGCAACGATGAAAATCTGAATTTACTATCAAGCATCGCCCAAAAACACCGGGGCCGGAGGATATACTTACCATAGATGTGAGCGCTTGCGTCCCATGTTTGGGGTTCAAATTGCATATCCTTCTCATGGCAGTACTGCAGACGAAGAGAAGCATTCAAATACCTGTCAGTGGCGTGGAGATGCCATCTGCGAAGTCCACAATCTCATGGATGGAGGAAGCCACCGGTAGCGCTTACAACATCATCTCATTCTTCATCATACGGAAGCCATGGTAAAGTTTGGATTTCTGGTTGTTGACAAATCCCTTCCGCGGCATCGCATCTCGACCGCACTGTGATCCGGCTTATGGGAGATATAAGGTTGTCCGTCTGCAAGTGAGCGACTTGCAACTCTCCTGGCCTGGCATTCTCCTGTGAATCCCCGACATAACAGAAGTTCTCATCATGTCTTTCGCCAGCTCCTCCATGATAGCAGGATCTCCGGCAGCGCTCGATCGTTCTCTGCGTTCCACGATCGGTGCTTTTGCGATCGGAACCTTCGTCAGTCTTATGTGAGTAACATCTCCACGAGTTTGTTCAAATGACTTGGCTAAGAGCGTCGTAGCTTGTACGGGTTCTCTGTGCATCAATTCTACCGATACATACGTCAATTTCCCAATGACTTTTGGGTGATCAAGGTCTTGGTGAGCACTTGGCGCAGTGCCTCATTGATAGGATACATGGCTCACCGCTGTGATTTGTCTGTGACAGGTCATTGCCGTTATGTGAGCCTCCAGTTGACCCTCCAGCTGACGCATGACAAATAAACGAAGTGCGTACAGGGTCTTGGAGACGCTTCACACTGTCACACCGATGCACGCTTGGTAAGCCACTCTTCTCATCGTCAGTTAAGGTCGAGCTTTACTGAGGACCAGAAGCTACCACTACCTCGTGAGCAACTACTTCGATCCGGCTGCTATTGGACAAGGCGTTTGGTGAGTCCCATAGGAAAGTCGATAGTCCGAGGCGCTGAACGAGAATCCATGTCAGGTCCATCAATGTAAGTCCCCGATTATCACCATTGTTCGAGTTTATGCATGCCCGCACCCGTCCTAGATCACCCCGGTGTTCGCTGTAAGTTGATCTAACACTCAAGTTAACATCTTATGCTGACTTCGACAGGCGTTGATCGTCCTTTTTGCTGAATGGTGCGTGCCTACTGTGCGGTACTTGATCAGCACTTAGCGTAAAGCCATCAATGCAGCTTCTTCGCTCGTCGAGTCGTTCTGAGTCAGTATATACAAAACCTTGTGAGCCGCGCACTGACGTTAACGTGGCAGTCGGGCTGCGGCCCAAGATCATCGGGATCGTAGCCGTAAGTTGTAACAGGATGTTGCAGCATCCATCCTAATCTATTCTTCATATCCAGTTCTTATGCCTTGTGTCGGGTAGCTGTAAGCCCCTTCTAGATGTTCGACTCGGAGTCTCTATATTGATGTCATCGTGCGGCAGGTTTGAGCATAGGTCAGACCCAGTCAGCACAGTATCGGCGTTCGGTCGGTCTGCTAACTCATAAGATAGCACTCACAGTAAAAGCGTGAATGCGGCACCTAATAATTGTTCCATCTCTACTCATGCGTCACGACAGGTTCGAAATCAAGCAGATTGATGTATTCGGCGAAGACACCAAAGTCTTAACACCTCTCTCGTTGGGGCTCGATGCCGTTGCCGATGGCCTGCTCGCGGGAACAATCATTGTCACGCTTCGTCAAAATCGGGCTAGCCATGCAAAGTAAGTCTCAAAGAGCGATCTTGCACATGCCATGTTAACGTCCATACCGTAGCTCATCTGTTTTTGATGTCACGGAATTGTATTTTCTCAACACAGGTATGTGATGAGGACGTTTTCCTTCAGTATGCGCGTGGCTCATCTTTGTCGCATTGTAGGTTTATTGGTTGGGTGCGTTCCTACTATATTGCCTGCAGCGATGGTCTGACACGGCTCTAGGATGCTGCAGGCAATCGCAGCTATTCTGGTACATGTGCGACTACGATATCTTGGACTCTGACTCATGGCCATTCGCAGGCCATCCGATATCCCTTAGAGCTCTATTGGACAGCTGTGGGCTTGAACGCAGTGAAGAGTACGTTCTTGGCTCACATTTCCTGACGTTGAGCTGAGCCGCTTCCCGGACTACAGTGTACGGCGTAACCTTACTCTCCGTGTAGGTATTTGCCATCAAATTTTGCATTGAACCTGACATCCGATGTCGTACAGACTCAATTCGCGCAAGCTGTTGCTCAGCCGCGGTGTCAAAATCTTCAACGACGAGACGTTCGGCCGCAACATCATCTCGCGCGTGAACCATCTTGCCGCCATGGAGCGGTGGAATGTTCCCCACGTCAGGACCATCCATTGCAGACATCAATGCTGCTGTTCTGACCTTTATTTACTTCTTCCACAGAATTCGCACGACGACGACGCGCCGCCAGTCATCAACGTCAAGGTCGCAGCTGAAATCGAAGTACACGGGGAAAGCGACGGCAGCTTCACGGATGATCGTAAGGGAATGCGCTCGGCCGAACCATAACTCCAGTCCGATCGATATGTCTACCCTCTTGTGCTTTCATCGAGAACGTGTTTGGCTTCTGTCATAACAGGTTTGTGCTTTGAGGCTTGCAACAGTTGCTAGCACTCAGGCTTGTTCAGGACTACGGCGGACTTTTCTCCTGTCGTATGGTAAACGTAGGCATCGGTAGCTCCTATACTCTTGTTATACAGATGTCCCTGTCTGCCGTCACGGCGAATACCAAGTTATGAGCACCGCAGTAGCTATTGTCGTCCATGGGTCGGGACATCGGGTCTCACATCTGAGTTGCACGCATGCACAAGCTGGTACGGCGATACGAAGGCCAGAAAGACGAGGGTATGCCTTACATGTGCACAATGACTCATGAAACAGTCGAGCGATGCAACCACGTAGCAGAGATGGCATGAGTCCGAGTCAATGATAATTTTGGTACTACTAGCGGCAGCCATAGGGGAATGCGTCACATTGAAATAGAAGGAGCGATGAAATTGCGGCGAGTCATCCGACTGTGGCAGTAGCCACAGACACGAACTCCATTGCCAATCAGGTCAGCAAATCTGGTACATGTGTCTCCCAAAATCTGCGTTCTAGCCATAGCCCTTACAGGGAAAATAATGATAGTGAGCTTGGTTCCGCGCGAACAGACAAATCATACTCGCCTGCGCGAACATACGGACGAGCAATTGATGAAGGTGTGGCTGAAGCCAAATGGCTATCGTAAGGTGAGAGAGCTGAGCCAGAGTCAGTCGTACGCATCATGTAACGACGTCAAGTCACTGGGGTTGTATGAGATTCAGAGACGTCAGCTTATGAGGACACGATGACTTGAAAGAAACATCTGCCTACACCGCCAAACCGATGCGAGGTGAATGTGAGCCAACCTGGTGAACCTCATGGCGACGTCAGCGCTGAGCTTGCTCACGACTATTTGCCAGCTCCGCTCGATTTGGAAGTCGAGAATTTGATGAGAATCATACGATTGCGAGGCCTCCTGCGGAGCTTCATCGTGGAATGTCGCTACAGTGTCTCCCTCTCAAACTCCATTCGAGGTATCGCTGGAGGCCTCTGTCCGATGTGCGACATAGCATACACGCGACATCATGCATCTTGTTTGTTCGAGCAATCGACTTATTCGTATGAAAGCTTCGAGGGTACATTCCTCCTCCGTCATATGTATAACCAGTATGATCTTTTTGGACACGTCCGTGCGAGACGGGTCAGGAGGACGTCATCGCCTGTCTGATGCTCTCCTTGGGAGCCCTCGCAAGATCCACAAATCATGCGACGAGAATGATGGGACAGAGGCCAATCCTACTTTCAGTCGGCGAGGAACATGCATATAATGACTTGATTAATAGCAGGAGGTTGCAGTGCTAAACACGTGATGATTACTGGTCTAACTGTTACGGTACGGTGGCAACAGCATAGCGGAATTACTCTCGGTAGCTTAACTCCGTTTCGTGCGACGACGACTGGACGCTGGAACGACCGCAGAGCTTGTGGGGCGCGATGCGAACGTGTTCAAGCTCGTAATCCACTCCTCTTGATGGTTAGGATTGAGCGTAGGGTGCGCGAGCAGGTCCGGCAAGCCAAATGTGTCCTTGTCACTGTTGTACATCTCCTGAAAGAGACTGCACCGAGAATGAGCGAGCGAATGCACATTGACAATGATAGCTTGGACGTACGCTTGAATCAGAGCAGATGTTTGTGCCCGTTGACGCCATTCAATGAGTTTCTCATCGAACTTGACCCAGAAGGCATCCTCCGTACACTGTGAATATTCTTTCGCAACCCATCACTGATACCGGAGATCAGTTCAGTGCCGATGCCAATGAGTGCAGAGCACAATACTCACCACAGCAGCAATCCGCATATACAGCGCTGCCGTAGGTCTGACTTTGGAGCGACTGGTAATGGCAGCGGTGAGCGACCCTATATCCTTTGCTGATTTGCATCCAGCTTTCAAGGTTTCAGTAACCTGTTGGCCATGAGGTTCAGGGCGAAAGAAAGGTGTGATGATATATATCATACCTTGTTCTTGATATGGTGCCGGCAGTCAGTGAGCGACTTGCCAATATAGGTGAGGAGAACCTCGCAACGTGCCGTCTCTTGCATCGAAGGCAGGTTTGCCACACCTAGTTGCCGCATGACAGTCTGCCAGCAGTGCAAGGCGTAAGCACGACTTGCATCCATACTGCTCCGAGCCTCGGCATCTACTTACCAGGACATTCTGAGCCGCGTCTGCGCTCCGATAGGATGTGATTGTGGGTGATAACATATAAGCCCATGCATAATCGAGGGCCGTCCGCTTCAATTCGACGTCTTCGTGAGCTCATGATAAATAAGAAGGAGAACTTGAATGTGCTTACCTTCAGAGTGTCTGTCATCTTGTACTCTTGGTCGACGGAGAGTAGCTTCAGCATGTCCCGACATTCAAGCGAGATAGCATACTGCTGTGCTTCACATTCAAAAGGGTTCGCCTGTGACATCAACACCGTAGAAAAGCCCAGAAGATGCAGGAAATGAAGATCAGACTTCCGAAGGATCCATATATGAGACGTACCGCGAGGAATACATCGAGCTCCATCTCAGAGTGTGGCCCAAGACGACGAGCATGCTTGATACGTTGAGAAAGATGTGCTGTGTTTACTTGAATGGCTGTTAACCCACTCAGCGAGCTGAGAGTGGCATTTTCCTGGGGGTTGTCTGTCTCGAAGACCGACCGAGAGCGCTGGCGGTCCCGGGGAGTGGGTGTTGATGGTGCTGAGCTTGACAGCGTGTCTTGGCAACGTGAATCAACATCAATCTGTCAGCGACGAAATCAGGCATGTCAAGATGAGAAAGTCCTACCGGTACCATAACGGTTGACAGCATCGTCTTGGGTATGGTTAGCCCCGGCACCCACCTGCAATGTTAGAGACATGGGCGATGAGGCTGTCAGCCCGGATGGGCTTTTCCCAGGGCTGGCATCGGCGGGTGATAGACGAGTCGGGTGAGCGTCGAGTCTGGCTCTCCGCCCTTGCAAGAAGTGCAGTGAGTGGATCCTCTGGTACTGATGCAGGAACAGCGAGCGCTGGCACCTGTGGTCTTGCAATAGGGTCAGCCATTGGCCTGCTTCTGGGAGAGAACAGGGGACGACGAGGATTAGCTGCGTCAGCACAAGAAGGCGAAGACAGGGGGGCGGGTCCAAGGGGCAGGCAAGGCGAAACAAGTTGCAGCGACCCACCCTGAATGTGCTAAGCGACGCTTGTGGGTCAACGCCGCCACAATGCCTGGGCAGGGTTCAGCAGCTGGACAACCTGCCACCTGGGTTCTTATTATCTCTGTGACAGTGAGCTTCGACTGCCAAATTGAAAGCCATGGGCCGTGGACGGAAACAAACTGACCTCGGAGACGGTGAGCATAACATGTATCATTTGTTGAACCTATTGTAATGCGAAAGAATAGATTGTCTTGTTGATGCAGAAAATAACAGATTATCATGCTTGTTGTGCCAAGGGAGTACAACAAACAGCGATGATCGTCGCTGGATTGCACGTAGCTCATGGAGCAAGCATATCCTCTCGCGTGTTCACCCTGAAAATGTCAGAATGCACCACGAAGCAAGCACCGGGACTCACGTTCAGCTGAAGGCGACTCAACTTACCGAGACTGTCTACACTGCTCCAGCCGTGGCATTGCAAAACTGCGCACCACCGACAATCTCGAATCAATTGGAGCCATCAGGAATCCCCGGCTACAGCAGAGACCTTGGGATTGACTTGAACGGCATTGGCGATGTTGACTTTGATTTCACTCCGGAGCAGCAACAGGCATACTTCCCGGCACATGTGGATGACACAGAGAGACTTGAGGAGGCACAGGAGCAATTGCGTGGAGAATTTGAACGCCTAAGCTTCCAGGCACTCGAGGAGGACCTTGATGGTAATGCAGAGGATGCGACGGAGCCCGCAAGCCTTAGACAAGCAATTCAATCAGGTTTTGGCAAGTGTGATACTCGACATGTACTGATGGACAACACTGAACTTGCTACCAAAGGTACGTTGCCGGCAGATGAAGCAGATGGAGAGGATCTCGACGAATACCTGAGTGGAATACCAAGAGACCGGCAATACCCTCCGTATGGCTCCAAAACGGTCAGTCGAAGCGCCCATTGCGCTGCACCTTCACAGCTAACTAATATTCCCATCCGACTTGGGTGCACACTTCAATAGATGTTCTTTTTACACTGCTACTTCAATCTCCCACGGATGCGGATCTCTCTGAGCCAGCGACGTCTTTTACTCTGGCTTCTGAAAGAGCTCGGAGTGAGAGATGTCCCATCCTTACGAGCATATCGAGAGCTTGAACTGCAGCTCCGTGAACGGGTCGGAGTTCCTACCTCTGTACACCGATCCGACATTGGCAACATATTCTACAGCAATTCTATTGCGGCTTTGATACGCCAGGTAGTCTCTGATAGTCAGGCTACTGTTACGGTACTCATTGCAACTCCTAGGATCTGTCGCATCCGGAACTTGCACGAAATTTGATGATCTATCCAGATGAGTCCCAGCGGCCTTATACCGACTTCTCACAGTCGGGTTACATGAAGACACTGCCATGCGAGGCACGCACACCCGCTTACTATGTGCACAATAAGCATTTCTTCGTTGACGAACTATCACGCACCATTGACAACCACCTGTTCATACCGCGGGTCTGGGTAACCCGCAATGGCAAAGTTCATGCTCATGGCCACATCGCCTCGCCAGATATGCAGAATGTAAAGGAAATATTTATACCTATCACTGGCACACTGATCATTAATCTTGATGGCAGAGATTCCTCCGCATCTCGAGAAATGACACTCTGGTCCTAGGCGAGCGGCTGACGGATAACCTCTTGGATTTACTTGCTGCATATCCTCGCCTACCACAACTCATTGGTGAGCTCAATCTGATAATGCCTGCTTTTTGGCTTGATGTCCTAACTCAGCAGTAGACGACGCCGGGGAACTCTCCGAAGCGCTCCCCCATCCCGACAGAGAGATTGCACAAGGCGAGGATCTCATCGTGATTTGTACGCCTCTCTTTTGCGACGATGTATCCGGTGCGCGCTCCAAGCAGTACCAGAAACACATCAATATCTATACAACGAACTGGAACCTCCCGAGCCGGTTCATTCAACAGGAATCAGCAGTCCGATTCATCTCCACTTCTCCAACAGCGGGCGGATGTGAGCAGTTCACGCCTGTACTCGACCTCGTAAAGTGTGTACGCTGCGACCGGCCCTTCTCTCTTGGTACAGCTAACCTGTGACGGACACAGGGCATCCCAAAGTAACCCAATACGTTGCTATAATGCGTGGACACATCGATTCTGCCGTGTCCGGCTGCGTGTGCCCTGTCTTCCAGCAGATAACCCGCAGCAATCAGAGGAGGCCTCACACGCCGGCGTAAATGCGAATTGCAAATGTCGCCGATGCAAGAAAGGCGGGAATTCTGAGATCCGGGAGTCAGATGAAGGCTATCATGCTCTGTATCATGTAGGTTCACGCACGGCCCATACCTCTCTGAGCAGTCAAGCTGATCATCGAGATCCAAGTGTGGCGAAAGGCGTACGGTATCAGAGACTCGGAGCGAGGTCGAAAGCCAGATAAGGCTTGCATGCTTGGGAATTGAGCGGCCAATCACGCTTTCCCAGACACGGACAGGCGTCAAGGACAAGATCGCAACATTCTGGATTGACAAGCTCCTTGTGCGGTCACGACTGCTCAAGCGCAGTCATCCTAATATGCCACGTGATGATCTCATTGCTGACGGCCTTTCATGGCTCAGAGAGCAAACTGCGCTCCCCATGAACCCTTTACTGGATGTGCCAGGTAAGCCTGTCTGAACCCAGTGACAGCGCTACATGCCAGCGATACTCACTCTTGACGGTCACCGTTCACTGTGGCAGACCTCGATCCGCACCGGGACACCCCAGTCGAACTCCTCCACACATGGCTTCTTGGTATCGTCAAGTATGTCTGGCATACACTTCACACATCGTGGACAGAGGCCCAGCGTGCTTCGTTTGTCGTCCGCTTGCAGGACACTGATACTGATG